>JADLZK010005518.1:0-103866 GCA_015847255.1 Hyparrhenia diplandra
GCGGCCCATCATTCCAAACCCACCGATGAGTGAGTGACAGCCCAGCACCTGCTCCCTGGGAGCCGAGCACCAGCTCCAGATCACAACCTCCGTTGGACCGTCGCCCCTGAATCGAGGCGAGCGGCGGCGCAGAAGGCTCCACGACCGCGCCGCCGGCCGCAGGGCAGGCGGGAGCGCAGCAGCGGCCGTGCGAGAGCTACACGCAGGCTCCGGGCCGTGGCTTCAAGGCGGCAGGAGCCTCTCCCGTGGTTCCCCACCTCTGGGCCCTGGCCTCCTCATCCCACAGGTCCACGGCGCACGGCGAGCCCTCCTGCTTGCTTTCGCGGCCGACGGCCTAATCCCCCTACCTCCCCCATTCGCCGCCGCCATGTTGCGCCTCCGGAATCGCCTCCTCCCTCTGCTCCGCGCCGCCTCCTTTCTACCCTCCCCCAATCCACCCCCGCCCGTGCCACCTCCTCCCTCTCCACCTCCACCTCCACCACCTTCTCCCTCGAGGACTACCTCGTCGCGTCCTACGGCCTCGCCCCAGTCCAAGCCCGCGAGGTGACCAAGAAGTTGTCCCGCGAGTTATTATCCAAATCCAGGAGATCACTAGATGAGCTCTCCCGTTCCCGCCTCAACTCCGCCTCCAATCCCGATGCCATTCACGCCCTGCTCTCCAGCGTCGGCCTCTCCCGCGCCGACATCGCTGCCGTCGTCTCCGCGGACCCGCTGCTCCTCCGCGCTTCCGTCAAGAACCTCGCTCCCCGCCTTGTTGCTCTCCGCGACCGCGTCGGCCTGTCTACTCCCCAGATCACTCGCTTCCTCCTGGTCGCCTCACGCGCTCTCCGTAAGGGCGACGTCAGTCATAGGCTCCAGTTCTTCATCTCCTTCTACGGCTCGTTTGATCGGGTCCTGGTGGCAAAGTGGAAATCGAACCTCCTCGAGGTGAGCCTTGAGAGGGTCATCAAGCCCAATATAGCTCTGTTTCGTCAGCGCGGTGTTCCAGATGTTGCTAAGGTGTGTCGCAACCAGTGGGTGCTTACCCGCAGTCGGAACGCGTCAAGGAGGTTTTGCTGCGGGCAGAACAACTTGGGGTGTCTGCCACGTCGCCGATGTTCAGGCAAGCAGTGGAAATCGCCAGTGGTTTTTCCCGTGAGAAGGTTGCTGCCAAGCTTGAGTTCTTGAAGAGGACGCTTGGTTGTTCTCAGTCTCGAGTTTCCATTGGAGTGTCCAGGATACCAAAATACTTGGATTATCTGATGCAACTCTTCTTCGCAAGATTGAGTTCCTGATCAATGAGGCTGCGATGGAGCCACAGTATATTATGGAAAGGCCTAAGCTGCTCGCATTCAGCTTTGAGAAGCGGCTAGTGCCCTGGCATTATGTCATGAAGGTGCTGCAGGAAAAGGGCTTGCTGAATAGCAATATGAACTTTACTCAATAGCTCAGCTTACAGAAGAAGCTTTCAAATCAAAGTTCATCGACTGTCACAAGGACTCTGTTCCTGACCTTGCAGATGCCTATGCTGCAGCTAGTGCTCCCCCTAGATTGTAATTTAAACATTGTATCTCATTCTGTGGTTTATGCGGGTGGTGGAACTAAAACTCATGCTCATTAGCGGCTATCTGTCATGCAGGTTTTCAATTCTGATCTCTGCAGTATAACCACTAGTGATCACTGATTGGTCATAGTCAGGTTAAGTTACTACTACTCCCTCCATTCCCACTTAGTGATCACTGCCTTATTCAAATTTTTTGTAAATTATAAAACAAACAAAACGTCATTACAATATCCTTAGTGATGTAATAAGTCATAACAAAAGTGGTAACATTTATTAAAAAAAGTTGAATAAGACGAGAGGTCAAACACAGTTTATATGAGTCAAAGAATTGCAAGTATTTTTGGAACGGAGGGAGGAAGGAGCTGTGTTTGAGTTATTCTGGATACTTAATGCACATTTTGCTGATTTCATCTTTTGCCTAGAACATGACTGAAGATTATCCATAACTTCGTTTTCTTCAGTGGTCAAGCTTTGATGTAGAACAAGTATCTGTGAGGGAATGAGCTACTAATAATAGAGTCTAAGTCTCAATTCTTTTATTACTATCATTTTGTTAAGTTTTGTGATTTTAAGTAGGAGTTCCTCTCAGAAATATTTCTACTTTTACGCCTGTCCATGACCATGATAGTAGCAGGCATAGTAGTATTTATTTATATGGTTTAGCAGCTCATAAGTTTTGTGATTTTAAGTAGGAGTTTCTCTCAGAAATATTTCTACTTTTAGCAACACAATATGCCATCTGGAGGAGTTTACAAAGCCGGATTACGATCTGATGTAACCACGGATGCCCTCTGTTTTGAGCTGCCGCTGAAACTCCAGATCTCAACCTGTGTGATCAATTGCCAAATTAGACCTGCTCTGGCTGCTGTAATTGACTGGGAAGTGTCGCCCATCTGAACAATCTGAACCATGTCATCTGTACTCCTAGTTTGTTGCCTGGTTCTAAACTTCAGTGTTATGACTTGAAAAGTTGTCTGTTTGGCGTGTAAGCTGGGCACGAGATACCGACAGCTCCGTTTGCTTTGAGCAGCGTCTTAAACTCCGGGTATCTGGAGGACTACCTCGTTGATAATTGTGTGGTGGATTGCGAAATTAGACCGACTTGCTAGCCTAGCTGCTGTGGTTGCTCTCGGTACAATTGGCATTAGCAGATTGGGCAATTGAAAGCTGATGGAAATTCTGTGAAATTCTGTGCCCGGACCATATCCCCAGTGCCACTTTGGAACTTTTCTGCTGCTTTGCTCTCGGCACATTTGGAAGTGGCCATCTCCATTAGAAACGAGCAAATGAACCTGAACTCTGTGCTAATTCTATCAGCGTGCAAGAGCGAAGCCTTCTCTTGGGGAGCTAGGCTAAAGCCTGATGACAGACACATAACGAGCAAATGGCGCCTGGTGCTCACCAAATTGAATTCATTGGCGATATCTGAAATGATTTAGTTCTACTTACCAATTATGTTTTCAGGTTAAGTGGCTTTGTGCGTTTCAGTCTGGACCTGTATCTTAACATATTTTGAAAACAATGTATCTTCACATTTGGCTATCATAAACATTTGGGTATCATGAAATGGAAGTGAAATAGTGGGGGATACGGAGGGAATCGAACAGCTTTCTAGTCGTGATTCGCGTTCTCCGTACGCCAACCAGAGCCCGCCCGTCCGTTAGTCCCAAAGGTGGGCGCCACGTGTCAGCGTCGTCGCGATCTCGGCCTTTTCGCTGTCGGTTTCGGCTCAAAAGGTGGAGCCGCCACCGTAGCACCGTAGCCGGCACCACCACCACCGCTGCTTTGCTCTCGGTTGGGTTGGTTCCTCCATTCCTCTCCATCACAGGAGCACGAGACGCGCGCCACAGGAAGTGGGGAAATAAACATGGCGGCGGCGAACGGGGACGCCAACCACGGCGGCGGCGGCGGGGTTCCGCGCCCGACGAACCCCATGGTGACGCCGCTGCTCACCGACCTCTACCAGTTCACCATGGCCTACGCCTACTGGAAGGCCGGCAAGCACCTCGACCGCGCAGTGTTAGCCCTGAACCCCTACCTCTCCCCGCCCGCTCCTCCCTTTGTCCTGTCCTCGATTTGTGATGCCAGTTCACACTTTACCTCCGGTGGATTAGTGGCGATTTGTTAGGCCGGTGAAGAGGGGGTGATAGGTATGGCCTCACCTCGAATTAGGCGTCACTGGGTGGGTAGTGTTCTGGAATTATTTATTTATTTATTTATTTATTTTGTGAAATCGTGCTGCCTAGCAGTGATAATTGTTGTCTGCTAAACCCTGAGCAGATTTGGGTTCTGCTCGGTAGTTTCGTTTCAGTATATTTTTTTTTTGAACCCTTCGTTTCAGTATATGTTTAAGGTTAGGTTTGCGATGGGAAACCGTACACTAGGCCAGTGCTCTTCTCTAGGCGGTACTTGGTACAATGCAGTGGAGTTCGGCAAGTGTGTAAATCACAGGATTAGTCTGTTCAGCCTTTTATTGTTCGAGTATTCTGTTGCAGCGGCACAGTTTGTACCGGTCTTCAAGTTATGTTTTTCGCTCTTGCACCTGTACTTATCGAACTGAAATGGTTTCAGCTTTGATCTCTACTTCCGGAAAAATCCATTTGGTGGTGAGTTCACCATCTTCGGTGGCCTTGAGGAATGTATAAGATTCATAGCTAACTTCAAGTTCACGGAGGATGAAATCAAATTTCTGCGATCTGTCATGCCTACATGTGAGGTGGGTTTGGTAGTATTGTTGAGAAAAAAAAGTGGACCATGTTAGAAAACATTTGTAATTTCCATGAGTTCAACTATGCTCATTTCATATTGTGATGGTTCTATCCGTGTCTTCTGGCAACCAACTAATTTATGCTCCCCACTCTTTTGTAGGATGGCTTCTTTGAGTACCTCCGTTCGATTGACTGCTCAGATGTGGAAGTTTATGCCATACCGAGGGTTATGTTGTGTTCCCTAAAGTTCCACTGATGAGAATTGAAGGACCTGTTGCTGTAAGTACAAGGAGTAAGTTAGCATGTAAAAGCTTCACAACAGTAGCTTCTGTAGATTGACACATTTTTAACATGCATTGATATTCCAGTTTTCCCATACATTGAGATTGCGATGTTTGTCCCAGGTTGTCCAGCTTCTTGAAACTCCATTTCTAAGCCTGGTCAACTATGCTTCTCTGGTGACCACAAATGCGGCACGGCACCGACTTGTAGCTGGAAAGTCAAAGAATTTACTTGAATTTGGACCGACGGGCTCAAGTGGGTATTACTTTTCATTCTGTTTTGCTTGCTCATCCATTAACCTTTGTATGTTAGATCTATAAATACTCATCTATCAGGGGCCTGATGGAGGAATCAGTGCATCAAGATATTGTTACATGGGAGGCTTTTGATGCAACAAGGTCTGCTTTGCTCACTCAATGAACACTGTGCTGTAGTTATGAAATACATGTGCTCTGACTCTATCCCCAGTCTTTTGAGTTCTCCAGTTTTGGACTCGTTCATAGCTCAAATTGGCTATTTTCTGCACTTTTCTGTGTATTTGTTTGCCTAGCTTTGACTGTTTATGCTACTGGTGCAATCTAAATGAACCGTCTAGAGTAGTAACATGCAGAGTATCAAGTTGATATATTTTTCGAAATGGGTAGGTATACTTGATCTTGCAATGCTAGAAGACTATTTTATAAATTTACTTGGATTGAAAGGCAGTTTCAACCATCATAATATATGATATCTACCTGAACAGCAATGTTGCAGCAGGAAGATTGTTTGGGATACCAATACGCGGGACCCATTCACATGCATTTGTGAGTTCCTTCATGGTTAGTGGTGACTTCTTGTTATTCCAACCTTGCTTTGTGAATGATTAAGTTTACTGCCATTTCTGGAGTTCTCTGTGTGTCGTTATGCCATTATCTATACTAGAAACATTTTTGGGAGTCCTGTTCCAACTGTTATTTTCTTTGTAGTTAGATCAATGCTTCTTTCGTAATGTACACATTTGTTTATCAGGTTCAGATAGTGCAAACATGCTTTATTCCGTAGTTGCTATGTTTCTCGCTTGCACAATTATAGGATTAACCTCCTAGTTCATATCTTGAGAAATGACCGAATCTCTTCGTTTTGCATATTGAGGAAAAAAAACGCTAGGCGATTTGCATTTGATAACCCAGATGGATCAAATGCTTCACAGTAAGCATTGAGATAGTATGCTATGAACTTTGCAACTATCTGATTTATTTTTGTTCTGGACTTCTGCTCTAACGTAGTATCGTTTTGCAGGGTCTTGATGACATTACTGACAAAGTACTTACTAGTTCTGATGGTTCAAAGAAATGTGAAGATTTTGTCTCTCTGGTGCAGAATTGGCTGATCAGGATTCAGGTGTTGCTCATGTCACAGATTAATTACTACTTAGCTATGGAAAAGCATGCTGAATTAAATATTTCATGTGCACCTACTCATTTTCTTCTTGCAAGTTACAATAGAGTTTCCCTGCATTTTGAAGTTACAGACCTCCTAGCACTTAGTAATTTGTTTTCAACTATCCACTAGTCAAGATCTATAATTTGTTATTCTCAGGAATCAAGTTCATTGCATGGTACCTTTGGAGAAACAAGCCAAAGTGAATTGGCTGCATTCACGTCATATGCACTGGCATTTCCAAATTCCTTCCTGGCTTTGGTTGACACATATGATGTAAGTTGATCTTTGTCACATTTTTTTTTTTTTTTTTCTTTGGCATGTGCAAAATAATGTTCTTCTGTTTAATGTTTTTTTTTTCCAGGCTGGATAAACATTGCAGATACCATATGATTTCTTGAAATGGCATGCAGCTTTCCTGCGTAGTTTGAGAAGAAACAATCAAAAGATAAAAAATAAAAAAATGAAAGCTTGATTTTTTTTTAATTTTTTTTTTTTTTGGGGGGTGTGGGGGGGTGGTGGCGCGGTGGGGACAACAACTAAGCTAGGCTCAGTTCCCGATATCCTGCAACCAAAATGATGGCATCTTAATTTGCTTTCTTAGGCTCCGATGGATATATTATGGGCATCTAACCTGCATAGTGCATATATTATTATATTCTGACCTGCTAGTTTAGGCTTGCTAGAGATAGTAGATTGCTCATGGGATAGTGAATGTTTAGGGATGACCTTGATAGCATTAGCACATCAACTTCTATCTCAGCATAGCTGATATTTTAATCCATGCCACTGCTAGGTCATGAGAAGTGGAGTGCCAAACTTCTGTGCTGTTGCTTTGGCCCTCAATGATATGGGGTAATTCTGTCTGAGCTCATCTCCTTAATACTTGGTTTTCCTTTTGTCAACTTGCACAAGTAAAACTTCCTGGTTGCTTCCTTTATAAAGAGCAACTGCACTTTCAACTTAAGCAAACATGTCTTTTCTGTTGCCCTTCCATTGTACTCAATCTTCAGTTTTGAGGTTCATTGCCTAACTTACCTAGAAGTGATGGATGAATATTTAGGAATAATCAGGGACTTTTGTTGTGATATGTAACACTGATTAGCAGCGGTAGAGCCAGACGCTTATAAGAGCAGGACAATTCTTATTGTGCAAAAATATTTATCTGAAAAAAATACAGAGTTTCTATTTAATACAATGGAAATTTTCCTTTGCGCATCATGGAGGAGCCCGGCCAGCCGCCCAGTCACCGCCCAGGGTGACTGGGCGGTGGGTCCACCACTGCTAATTAGCAAGAAACTTTCTCCCTAACAAGCATTTTGGGCATAAGAACCAACACCAGCACGTGCTCTCTTGGCTCTTTGAGTTAGGAATTTGCTGCCCTAAGTGCGTTATTTTTATTTCCTCTACAAATGCTGAGATTTGGGAAACTCCAGGTTTGCATGTGACTATTAGTGGTATGCCCTTTTAAGGAAGTTGAGCTAACTCAGTTGGTCGGGTGTGTGGATGTATACCCATGTTCAAAAGGCGGCGCTAGGCTGCCGCCTAGGGCAGCACTCAGCGAGGGGGTTCTGCCTGGCCTATGGGGTAGGCGGACCCCTAGGCGGGCTGAGGTCAGCAGGGGAGGTGCATCCTCGGGCGGCATCGGACAGTTGGCGTATGCTAGCGCAGATTTAGAATCATTTGTTACTGAAATATATATAAAAAAAATTGAACCTGAGTGGTCTGACACCAATGGCACTTGCAGGTATAAGGCAGTCGGTATTAGATTGGACTCTGGTGATTTAGCATACCTATCTATTGAGACCCGCAAGTTCTTCCGTGCAATTGAAAAAGAATTTGAAGTTTTTTGCTTTGGGGAAACAAGTATCACAGCAAGCAATGATCTTAATGAAGAAACTATAGACGCCCTGAACAAGCAGGTAATCTACATAGTAAACATTCCAAATGGTTGGCATCGTAGCATATAGATTTCTCTCTAGTATAACAGGTTTGGAAATTATGTATGTTGTAATTTCTGACATTTTTAAGTTTGTGCTAATGATATGTTTCAGTGTCATCCAATGGTCAGATGTCATTAACTGAACTACATGCTTAGTAGTTACGGCTACTGACTAGCAACGACTACTGACTAGCATATATCTAATACAGACTGGAACAGCATGGTCCCTGTACTAACAGGAAGAAATGAATTACTTATGCTTAATGCAGTACCTGGTAGCATTTAACTGGCTAGTGGAAACCTCTGTTTAATTCTTTGTTACAACAGCACACATGGCTGTGCAAGCAGGTTCAAATGTGCAAGTCCGTGATAAATACATGCATGATCACATTAATTACATTTATCATGCCACTGCAATCTATACATGATTATTGGCATTTTTGTGTAGGGCCATGAGGTTGATGCATTTGGTATTGGCACCTACCTAGTTACATGCTATGCACAAGCTGCACTTGGTTGTGTATTCAAATTAGTTGAGATTAATAAACAGCCTCGCATTAAGCTTTCAGAAGATGTCACAAAGGTATGTATGCCATTATTACTTCATAGCAGAAACAAGTTTAGCTGTCTTCTCCGCATCCAAACAGACCAATAACTTAGTTGTCTACTTCAGGTATCGATACCATGTAAGAAGAAATGCTACAGATTGTATGGCAAAGAAGGATATCCGTTGGTTGATATAATGACTGGAGAAGATGAGCCAGGTCCAAAGGTAAACAATATCCATGTTAATGCTTGTAAGTACAGTCAGTTAGTTTGCATAAAAAACATTTCACTTCACAACTCTAGGCGACATGGCACCTGCATGTTCTTCTTTCAGTTGTGATTTTGTGTGCCATAGGTTTTATGATTTACCATTTGTTTATAGATGGGTGAAAGGCTCCTGTGTCGCGTCACCCTTTCGTTGAATCAAAGAGAGCGTCACGTTGTTCCGCAGCATGTTGAGGACTTATTGAGGTGCTACTGGCCTGGAACTTCATGTATGAACTCCCACCTGAGTTACTTCTGCATAGTGTTTTGTTACCATCTTATATGTCCATGTCATGCATGCTCCATTGGCCGTGCTGTCTTTCATGAAACACATTTACAATACACTCATGTGTATTGTAGTAGACTAAGATGTGCTGCTAGTATTGGCATTACCTAAATTAACTTATTGTACTGCACATCACCAAAGCCAAATATAGAATAGGGTTTCTGCCATGCCAATAGGGATCATGCGCTAAGTTCATAACAGCCATATTGCAAGAGCTGTAGGAGTTATCACTTAAGTATGCGTCCTGGTTTAGTTTAAACTGTTAGATGGATAATAAAATTGTTTAAAAGTATTTAAGCTGGGAGCTATTGATGTCAAAACGTGTTTCGTTGTCAATTGGTGAAGCGAATCCACGGGAGGTGCTTCCATCCATCCATGAGATTAGGACTCGGTGTATTCAGCATCTGGAGCGAATGAGGCCAGACCATATGAGGCGGCTGAACCCAACTCCTTACAAGGTAGTCTAGTCTTACTCTTATCTGGATGCTATTCATGTCACAAGCTAAGACAATGTGATGGAGCTCTTATTTTGTACCTGAACAGGTAAGCGTGAACACTAAGCTGTATGACTTCATCCATTTCTTGTGGCTCAACGAAGCGCCTGTCGGAGAACTGCAATGAGAAATGAGGTGGCGGTAGGGTCAGAGCACAAACCTAACTCTAATAAACTGCTCCTGCTATGGGAGATCCTGATAAACTGTTGCCGTCGGAGCTTGCCGTCGGAACAATTTCTGTGGATCGCTGTGCTTGCTTCAGTAAAATGTGAAGATGTGTTGGTGACCATACGGGAACAAGAGGATGTACCCATACTGTGTAGTCTGACTCTGAACTAAATGCGATGAGGAGCAATCACTGAATTTGAAACAAAATTTACTTTTTGTCTTGATAGTCACCCTCCTCTGCTGAAGTTTATGCTTTTTACTGATGCAAAATTAGATTGTGTTTATAAAAGAAGGAAAATGGAGCTCCATATCATATCACGCGTAGGTTCCGCGTAGTCTGAGGCGGCAACTCATCATGAATGCGCCGACTTGGGCTGCCTCCGTGTAGATTGGCGATCAAGCAGGCGCCTCTGCCTCGTCCTGCACCCGGACAAGAACCGCTCGGCGGCCGTTCAAGCTGCTCCAGAGGGCGTTGGAGGTGCTCTCCGCTCGCCACCCTCCAGGAACCGTCCCCGATCCCGGCCCCGGCACAGGCGCCAAGCCCAGGCAAGCCGCCGCCCCGGAGGCGGAGCGCCCAACGCAGACTGGTGTTCCTCGTTCTTCGGCAACTCGCCGCCGCCCCAAGCGCCTGACCCCGACTGGTGGTCCTCGTTCTTCCGCAATTCGCCACCGGCCGGAGCGCCCGGCCGCGACTGGTGGTCGTCGTACTTCCGCTACAAGCCGCCGCCCGAGCGCACCTGGTCGTCGTACTTCTACACGCCGCCGCCGCCGCCGCCCTTCTCGTCGGCATCCTCGGGAAACTTCAACGCGTGGCGGTCGAGGTACGCGCGCAAAGGGGCACCGCCTACTGCGGGCACTGCGGCTCGGAGGCCGCGAGAGGCGGCAGGTGCCACTCGTGCGGCACTCCCTCAGCCTCAGGCACGGCCGCTGAGCCACCACCCCCGCAGGCACCGCCGCTGAGCCACCGCCACGCGATCCTCCTCCGCCGCGGCGGTGGTGGCAACGTGACGAAAAGTTCACGTGCCCCACCGAGTGCTCACGGTGCAAAACGCCCTTCTCGTCGCTGGTGTCCCCAGGGTTGTGCAAGCTCAGGTGCCAGGCGTGCTCCTACGACGCCTTCGTCTACGTGCACCACCGCCACTGGGCCATCGCTTTCTGAAGCTTCTCCTCCTTGGTCATCTTGTTGCACTGCAATTATATTGCAAAGAATACGGTACTGTGTGTGCTGTGTCTCTTCTCTTGCAGGTGTGGCGCCGCCGGCTAGACGAACACCTCGACTCCATCATCATCCTTGTGCAACTGCATGAAACAAGCTTTTCTTGGACCAAGACTTTTGTGGGGGCGATGAAGGTTTGTTTGCGAATTTGCATTTTGCAAACGATGCATTTAAATATTGCTTGGGAATTACATGCACGCCACTGATTTGTTCGTTTGTTCTTAAAAATTCAAGAATGGTGTGCAAGAAGACGTTAATGTGATCTTTTGCTTGCTTACTAGTGTCCAGTCTTGATGTATGAGTATGACCACGTTACTCGTCAGTGTTGATCCTCGAGAAGTTGGTTGAGCAGGATGCTATAGTTTCTATATATGACAATTGTGAGTTATATTTTCTACTTTTAAATATGCCCGCGGCGTTGCAACGGGGAAACATTATACCATAATAACAATGTATTAGCATTTATTGTACTGTTAACTAAAAAGGTATTGCAATAATAATGTTTGGAACATCATTGTTACATAGTATCAAAATAATATCAGAATAATTCATATTTGAATGTGTTACAATCGGAAGAAACTATGTGTTACAACCAAATTAAGTAACCTATATGATATCCTATTTCCAAGTCTTGAGAGTGCTCCTGCAATTGGTTCGCACAAAAAACGAGTCCTCCTCCAATTGTTCAGCAATGGTCTTGATGATACGGTGCATTGTGTTGCTTTTGAGGCATGGAGAGTCACAACCATGCTCAAGCAAATTGAAATAAATCGTACAACCTTCAATTGAATAAATTGTGCCTCGCCTGTTTAGGTACATTGCATAGCCTCTTCAGCTAATAATCGATAATGATATGCTTACATGATATTGCCAAGCTTTCTAATGTAGCCCGGTGAAGCCGTCTCCGTCGTAGGCATGTTTACGCATCATGCCCACCTCGACGAGTTGTCCATCAGAAGCAAGGCTGTCATCCCTGTCGCCGTCTAGCTCGGCGGCGATAAAGGGAACAAAATAAATGCCGGTACTATGAAAAAGAAACTACGTAAAACGAGGAAGCCCTTATAAATTCACAGTTTTTAGCACTCTTCGGTCATCCAAAAAACGTAAGGAAACATTTTACAACAGAAAAATCAACAAACCGTCTCCATAAGAGAAGCCAATAAATGTGCATGGATCCCCTGCATTCTAAATATCTATATCTCTGGTATATTTATTATGAAAATATATTTCACAACTAATCTAAATGTACTTATTTTGTCTCATAAATGTTTGTTCTTTTTCAAATAATTTTAGTCAAAG
Source organism: Hyparrhenia diplandra (assembly GCA_015847255.1). Taxonomy (NCBI): domain Eukaryota; kingdom Viridiplantae; phylum Streptophyta; class Magnoliopsida; order Poales; family Poaceae; genus Hyparrhenia; species Hyparrhenia diplandra. The sequence continues at coordinate 12,168 of JADLZK010005518.1, forward strand.
TTTGCCACGGTTGACTTCTCGGGATTTGACAATTGCATGTTTTGTGGATGAAGGGAGTACATCTTTCATACAAAGTAATTTTTAATTCCTACAATAGAATTTTTTCCCATCCTTTCTTTTAGATTCCGATCATATTTATTTTAAGTTTTTTTTCTTCTAAAATATGGTCGGAGTTCTTATCATGCACCGTATCTTTTTTCATTGCATGCAGTCATGCAAATCTAGTGGGATAAAAATAGTAGTTTCCTTTTCTTAGCATGCAAACTGCGGGGTTGTCCTAGCCAAGCATGTGGGGGAGCGCCGGGCAGAGCGAAGCAGGGAGCACGCACGTCGCTCCGCCCGGTAGAGTCTGTGTTTCGTTCTTTTTTAGTAGTAGGATTCATGTTTCCTTGATCTCCCAAAGAGATGATGGAATTTGGTACTGAAACAGGTGCCAACGGAGGAGCTGCAAACCCCACAACGAGAAGCTCTGAAACTCTGTATGCTCCAGCTGCTGCTGGAAGCACACTCCCCTGAAACAAGTACCAGAACAGGCAAGGTTAGCACCCAAGTTTTTAAAAAAATCTAAACGTTTAGAGTGGACGTTCTGAAATAAGTGTACATATTGCTAGATATCAAGCAAAGGTAGTTCCAGAGACCAGGTGGTATTGGAGTCTCCCAAAACTTTGGTCTGAGGTTGATGGAATCATCTGTGAAGCAACCTCTCGGATTGATTGCCGTCGTTTCCAGCTGCTGCTCAAGGGACACTTCAATGTCGATGCTCTGGGACTCAACACGGAAGGTCTGGCCGAGGAGGACGCCTGATCTAGTTACTTGTTTCTTTCAGTCGCAGTCTAGTTCAATCTAATGCTTTGTTGAAAATCCAGTAGATGTACTCCCTCTGTTCCAAAAACTCTTGCAATTCCCGCTTCCCGAGAATAATGTACGGCAATTATATATTAAAATATATAAATATTTATACTAATTAATTAGTATCAATGGGAAAGATCTTTAAGTCTAGTTTTTAAATAAATTTATTTATAAATATAAAAGTTGCGTGTGTTTTCTAAAAAATTTAGTCAAAGTTAATGGCACGTTTCCTACACTTGCAAGAGTTTTGGAACGGAGGGAGTAGGGTGCCGCCCCTGGTAACTGTGTGGTTGCCGCGACGTCTTTTTTGTTTGAACTTTATTATGCTTAGTGAAAAACGCGCAATATTGTGGTCTCAAAAAAAAAACCGTTCATGAATCATGATGTAATAAAGCTCTCTGCCATGATACATTATTTAAACTTTATGCACATATATATTATTAGTAACAAAAGAATAATATTCATGATGACATGCCGTGATGAAATTTAGGCTGTGCTGTGTGCTTTGCTGCTATGAGCAATGAAACTGTAGTCTGCAGTGTTGGATGGAAGTGCAAGGACCATGAACATGCGAGATTACATACATATTTGAGGCCTGGAACCTTTAAGGCCGAGCATAATTGAGCCATCGATGATAGTTTCATATGTACTGAGAATTAAACAAAGTGTGGAAATAGTTTGACGTTGACAGTTAAAAGCTTACAGGATACAATCCAGCTTTCTTCAGAACTAGTTTTGCTCCAGCTTTCTAAGAAAGGGTGTGTTTAGATCACCAAAGTTGGTGCAAAATTTTGGATGGATGGGACATGTATGTCACATCGTTGACACGTTTCGTTTTGTTAGTGGTAAATATTATCCTATCATGGAGAACAATCCAGCGCCTTCAATGTACATCTAAACTGTGTAATTATTTTAATTTTTACCTACATTTAGTACTTCGATACATGTGCGGTATTTTTGATGTGATGGGGAATCTTCTTTTTTAATAGTGAAATTTGGGGAGGAATTGGGGCTCTAAACACACCCAAAATTATTCAGCGAAATGAAAAGGTTTTCAACTGCTCACTGAGGATACGATGTTGCCAATGGGTTCCTATTAACAATGTAACGAAATGATCATGAATTCCAAGTACAGCTAGCTTTGCAAGCTAGAACAGCACACGTAGGTATTTTTCAGCAAGGTCTGAATTGCGCCTTTGAGTTGCTAAATGCTTGTACAAGTTCCGTTCCATGGGTGGACATGCTACATATGACCACATGATTATTTTTGCCCCCATGATCACAGTTAGCTATGAGTCAGTCTACATAAAGACCTGCTTCTTCGAATGAACTGCTAAATCCTGCTTCTTCAGAGTGAACTTGATCTAACGATTCAGACTAGCAAAAGCCTGCTTCTTCTAGTAAACTGAGTTGCAAAAGCCCAGAGAAACCAATATTTTCTACCCAGAGTATTTTTTTTTTTTAAAAAAGAGGTAGCCAAAACCAAGTGAACATGTAGAAACAAGAAACAGCCAGAATGGGGTGTAAGTGAACTATTGCGAGGCAATTTAATCTCAGGCAACCTTAACTTCCATAACCAAAAACAAACATCTCACACAAATTTAAGTTCAACGACAGTTTTAGGTAACATATAGGGACACAACCGGTCCATGAAACCAAAGTAAGCCACGACACACTTCAAAGAGATCACCCACAGCCAAGACAAGATGCACCACATGACTAAGGCACAGGAGTAGCTTCGACAACTGATGGCTTACTGACCACCACGAAGACGAAGCACCAGGTGGAGGGTGGACTCCTTCTGGATGTTGTAGTCAGCGAGGGTGCGGCCATCCTCCAGCTGCTTGCCGGCGAAGATCAGACGCTGCTGGTCGGGGGATGCCCTCCTTGTCCTGGATTTTGGCCTTGACATTGTCGATGGTGTCTGAGGACTCAACCTCCAGGGTGATGGTCTTGCCAGTGAGGGTCTTGACAAATATCTGCATACCACCCCTCAGGCGGAGCACTAGATGGAGGGTGCTCTCCTTCTGGATGTTATAGTCCGCAAGGGTGCGTCCATCCTCCAGCTGCTTGCCAGCAAAGATGAGGCGCTGCTGGTCGGTGGGATGCCTTCCTTGTCCTGGATCTTGGCCTTCACGTTGTCAATGGTGTCCGAGCTCTCGACCTCCAGTGTGATGGTCTTGCCAGTGAGGGTCTTGACAAAAATCTGCATCCCACCCCTCAATCGGAGAACCAGGTGGAGGGTGCTCTCCTTCTGGATGTTGTAGTCCGCAAGGGTGCGGCCATCCTCCAGCTGCTTGCCGGCAAAGATGAGGCGCTGCTGATCTGGGGGGATGCCCTCCTTGTCCTGGATCTTAGCCTTGACGTTGTCGATGGTGTCCGAAGACTCCACCTCGAGGGTGATGGTCTTCCGGTGAGGGTCTTCACAAAGATCTGCATCTGCAAAGGATAAACAGACAACAGGGTAAGTGTATAGCGGTAGAGAAAATGAAAAGCAGCAGCAGACAGATATGTATGTTCACCACAAACACGAAGGTGCTAAGGAATCAACTAAAAGTAATAGAGCAAGGTAAAATGAAAGCAACAACAAACAGATATTGATGTCCACCACGAAGGTGCTAAGGAATCAAACAGCAGCAGCATGTCCAAGTAACATAAAGCTATACGGTGAGCATGCATGTTCAACAGATTGATGTCAAAGAACCATCAATCAGTAACCTTGTATATCTTCATCTATCTAAGCATGCATATGTAAACAAAACAGATGGATGTGTGTTCATAGGTAAAGCTACAGGCTTATCTGCATATATTTTCATCTATTAAGTATTCATTCGTAAAAAAAGAACAGGACGACGATGAATGCTCATCAGGTAACAGCTACAGCCTCGATTGCATAAATTTTCATCTATCTAAAGTATTCATAGGTAACAAAACAACATGACGACAATGAATGCTCGTCAGGTAACAGCAGCTACGGCGTCACAGGAATCAGAAGCATACATACATGATATCCATCCATCCACCAAAACTAATTGTGAGCATACATCATGCAGATCCAATTTCAATAATCCCATGAGCGAGCTAGTTTAGGTGATTGTTCGACTCAGATCTAGAGGGGCAAATCAACGAGGTCAAAAGCAACAAAACTCTGAGCCTATACGAATCAGTCAGCGCACAAACCTACCCCAACCATTGTGAACGGAATCAGGGGCACCCATCTAGTTCCATATAGGCAGTGAACAGCATCATAGATGCAGGAACGAATTGCAACGCAGAAAGAACAAAAACAGAGCTGACTAGATCGTATCTGTACTGGAAATTAATAATAATAATAATAATCACGAGAACGATTCATATCTAGTAGTCGCCGAGAATCAATCGCCGGTCCATAGATCGGGATAGGAGGGAAGATCACCGCATGTACCTTGAGGGTCGCGAGAGGAGCGATTTGGGATCGGATTTTGTGCGTGCGTGGTCGGAGAAAAGCAACACGCCGAGTCGCCAACACGAGACGAGACGAGGAGATTGAGGATGGGGGTAGCTATTTATGGTTGGGGCCTGCAGCCTGCAGGAGAAGCCGAAGAGGCCTAGGAGGCCTTTTGCCGTGACGGTCCAGTTCCGCCACGGTATTACGTGGCCTGTCGGCCGGCCCATGGACAGTCATGTTCGGCCTGGTTGGTGGCCCAGTCGGCTACCGGATGGTCTGTGGATCCTCCAGTTAAAGAGTTGGCGGGTGGGCTGTAGTCGATGGTAGGGCGGTCGGTGGGGCCCAATCCGGGGGTTCAATCTGGTGGTGCTTCTTTTCTGGGATTTTCCCAGGATTTACGGCGTTATGCATTAAGTGGTAGCGGCGTTCCGTCGACGACTGGCGCCTATGGTGACCGAGAATCTCTCATCTGCCGGTCGGTCCGGAGGTGCTCATAGGGGTAGGGTTTTGCGTGCGTGTGTTCATAGGGGTGAGTGTGCGTGCGTGTTGTGGCGTCTGCGTTGTACCGTGTAATTCTCAAAAAAAAAAAAAAGTTAAAGAGTTGAAAGCTTTCTAGCGGTAGAATTTGTTCAGAAAACAGGAGATCAAATGTTGATGCTCACTGCATTGCTAGAAGTTTAGTTCTTCTTTGAAAAAGTGGGGAATACGCCTGGTTTCGGAAACCCTTTCGGCGTTTGTAATCATGTTAACTATCCGGGTTAAGGAATGAATAAGTGTCCTTCAAAAAAAAAAAAAAAAAAGAGAGAGAGAGTTGCCCATAGGTTTTCTATCGATTATCCAGCAACCGCCATATACTAATAATACTTGCAATTATGCACTAAGAATATTATTTAAAATTATTTTCGGAAGGCGTCTAAGTGCCAACATCTCGAACTCTCGACCTCAGCTGCATATGCTGGTACGACGATGAGCGCCGACGGCTGGAGTCTCATGAATGAGACAGCGACGAGTAGCAACTACATGATTTTTTGAGTTGTGATTAGTGATTGTATCGTGTCGTGTGTGAATATTGTGGTGGGATGCAACTGCAAGTCCGTGTATATAGAACAACTTACTAAGGACCTTTCTATATTATAAAAATCTAACAATTTAGGTAGATAAAAAACACCCTCAATGACTTCCCTATAAGCAGCGGCCACCCGGATGTGAATCTCAGCGAAGAGGAGCGCGGGCGTGGGCACAACAACGGCCGGAGTTCGAAAACGACGAACTTGATATATATATAAAAAAAATTCCATGGTAACACCACGGACACTTTTTGAAGGACCGAAACGGGCGACCAGAGGGGGTGAATGGGGCCTCAATTAAATTCTTTCGAATTAGATGACTTGTAGCTCTCACGACCCCCCTCGGGCAAAAAGCACACACCACCGCGGTATGATCCGCGACCTTGGATGCAAAGGTGGATGAGCTAGAGTTTGCTCTAGACTCACGGGCGGATCAACCGGAAACCGAGCGAAAACAAACACGCCAAAGAGGCGGGGAAGAAAGCAGCCTGCGAGTGGCCGGACTCGGGCCAGGACTCAGCGGCGAAGTCCGGTCCGGTCAGTCCGTCGAGGGCGGCCCCGTCCGGTCGCTCTGGCGGACCCTGCTGGGACGCGGCCGGACCGGACGGTCAGCCTGGTCGCAGCGTCCGGTCGGGGCGTCCGGTCACCCGACGCGGACGACCGGAGCGCCCGGTCAATCTCCGGCGTGCGTCCGTCAGGCGTCCGTCACCACTCCCGGGACGAAGCAGCACCCGCCGGCGGCGACTCACCCCCAAAATCGATCCAAACTCACTCAAATCGAAACCTCGGTCACAAGAATTGAGCCATAGCATCTAGGCATGTGGGTGACCATTTCCCCTTGGAAATTTCGAGATTGATGGAGTGAATCGAGAGAAATCATGGATCACACGAAGAACACACCCAAAAGGTCACCTTGATCCAAAACTTCGCGCCCTACGTGCTCGTGAGGAATTAGCTCAAACCCCGCCGGTGGAAATGATCCTCTCACGTCCTAGCACGAATCAACGCAAAAAAACGAGATCAAAGCGGTGCCAAAAGCGAAGAAATCGAGAAGAGAAAAAGGGGAGAGGATGAACTCGGGAAGAACAAGTGAAGAACTCAAAATCACAGCTCAAGAACAACAAAGAACACCGATCAATCGATCCAAACGCGTCACCATGCGGCGGAGGCTAATCACAGCTAGCCCTTGCTGCGCAAATCTTGGTACAAATCGGTGGACCTCTCACACCTCGGTCACGTAACCCTAAGCGGAAAATATGAAAATGAGAGGCAAGGGAGAATGAAGGGGTATGCCTGCGCTAAATAGCCCCTATTCCCTCGCCTAAACTACCCCTAGGATACATGAGTCGATTTTGTAACCCTAAGGCTATTTCCGTCGACTCGGGTAATCTTCGATCCGGCGGCCACCGCGCCTTCCTCACGGTAGCCTTGCCTCCACGCAATCTCCCCGATGCCACCACGTGCCGCCCTTCCGTCAGGAACACCGGTTTTGAGGCGCAAACCCGCGAAAACCAGCGCGCGTGGTTTTGAGGCACAAACCACCAAACTCCGCCGTGGTTTTGAGGCCCAAACCACGAAAACCAGCGCCCGATGGTTTTGAGGGCAAACCACCAAACCTCCTCGACACGTGTCACCGCCGTCTTGACCACCCGAAGTCGCCAAGTCATCCGAGCTCCCCGCTACGCACGCCGCTTCGCCCGTCTTGACTCGTCGACACGGTCTGCCCGTCCTCTTGCATCCGTCGATGTCGGATGTCGACCACCACGGCTAGGCCCGGCACCCGGTCCCTCGGTCCAAGCCTCCACGTAGTCCTTCACCTCCACGGTCCGTCGGCCCGGCGACGTCCTCCTTGGCACCTTCACCTCTCGTCGGCTACCATCTCCGAGCTCCACACCCCGCACAACACGAACCAAGAATCGTCTTCGACACACTCCGCGTGTGCCGGTGAACCATAACCCGAAGCGAGAAAAGATAAAGAAAAATAGAGAAAGAATGTTGAGTGTTGACAATCACTACATCAAAACTAAACACATTTGAGACAAATCAACCATGTGTTCGCAATCTCCCTTGATGAGTGCATTGTCAACATTCAACACAAAGACAGAATAAGATAGAAGAAAGCACATCGAGGCAAGCTAAGACAACCTAAGCTGGATAGCAAACATGGAGCAAAAAACTTGGTTCCCAAAGACATGGGCAAAAGGCTCGACACAACCAAGCTAAACGGCTAGTCCTCAAGAAGAGGTAGAAACAGGCTCAACACCACTAGCACAGTTCCAAACCAATCTCTACCAATTTCTTTCACACACAAGCTAGACCCTCAAGACAGAGGCAAAGACTCAACACATCTAGCTCAAAGTGGTAAAGAGATACTCCCCACAAGGTTACTCCCCTTGACTAGTGCGATCACCGAAGATACCAATTCACAATTCACTGTCTTTGTATCTTTCTCCCCCTTGTTGGCACATGCACTAATCAAGCGATGAAAATGCATGCAAAGTGCAATGAGTGAGCTCCAAGTTTATAGTCATCCAAATGAGAAGATGCTCTAGGTAGTGTCATGGTGACAAAATCAAGTGCTTAACACGATGCTCAAACCGATCAAAAGATATGAGATATGACTTGAAAGCATTTTTGATTCAGTTTTTAAGCATTTTTAAAAAGGTGTCCACCACAAAGAATGGCACATAGCATAAGTAAGCTGGAAATCTACCAAGTGCTACACATGTATATCAAGAGGACTACCCCAAGCAAAAGTTTATCCATCATGCCAAAGAAAGAACCAACACTTGCCAACAACATTTTAAGATTATCAGAGATTTAGCGGATACAAGCATTGGTCCAAAGACATGAGTGCGAGTGGTTATCCACAACCGTCTGCCTTACTAATCAACCATGTCAAGCCTATGCATGTGAGCAATCAGAAGCTTAAGACAATGGTCTGGGTCAAACACTACCAAGCTCGAGGTTCAACTCAAGTGCAATGAGAAGGTCCCAAGACTTGGATGTGGGGCGGTATGGACCCATCTCAATCTTTTTCCATACACTTAACTTAGATTTCAGATTTTTAGCATATGAAAGCATGTGGTCATCTAAGCAAGTGTATAACTTTCGGTGAATGAGACATAGTCACCTTAGCATACATGATAAGCACAAAGGATCTCAACAACTTAAACATGCTAGGAACTATCTCAATGGTGAACATTTTGCAAGATTCATCGTTGTTAAGCAAGTTCACATGAAAAACTTGACTTTGCTCATAACATATACCAATTGAGAAGGAAGGAGCACAAGCTATAAGCACCAACAAGTAATTGTTACACTAAACGAGCATAGTCTCATTGTGATCAATATAACCAAGAAGCTCAAGATGCAAAAGTGTACATGATGAATGCAATATGATACAAGATGATGCACAAAGTAAAGCAACCTAGCACTACAACTGTACATCAACCACGAGCTACCCCTCAAAAGGGATAGCACACGCCCAACTCTCCTCGAAATTTGGGCAAACGGACTTGATCTAATGGCTTGGTGAAAATGTCCATAATTTGTTGTTCTGTGTACACATCTTTGAACATCTATATCCCCTTTCTCCTGGTGATCTCGAGAAAAGTGGTACCTCACCTCTATGTGTTTGGTGCGGGAATGCAGGACTGGGTTCTTGGCTACACTCACGGCTCCCATGCTATCACACAACAAGGGTACACGTGAAAGCTCAAACCAAAGTCTCTCAAAGTGGCAACCATCCACAACGGTAGGAACAACAAGCGAAGCGGCAGCAACATACTCTGCTTCAACAGTCGACCGGCGACACCAGGCGCTACGAGGCGACCAAGACACAAGAGAAGTACCAAGAAACCGACAAGTATTGAAGTGGACTTTCTATGCATACGATCACCAAAGATAATGAATCGGAATAGCCAACGAGGAGAGAGTGGAAGAAGCCGAGTACCATAGGCCAAAGTCGGGGTAAACTGCAAGTACCTGAAGATCCCTCTTCACCGCCCGATAGTGAGAGATGCGCGGCGAAGATCGAAACCGCGGCGCAGAGGCACACAACAAAGCGGATGTCGGGCGCGTCGCCGTCGAGTGCACGGCGGCGAGCCGATCATGCTTCGTACTCCCTTTGGTCCACGGCTTCTCCATCCTTGTCTTCGCCCAGGGCCGTCGCCGTCGACATGGGCGTCGAAAGAGGCTTGGCCTCACCCATGTAAATCTTGCGGATCATGTCGCCGTGTACTTGCCCGGTGTGCGAAGATCCCATCCTTGGTTTGCTTGATTTGAAGTCCAAGGAAGTAGGTCAACTCGCCCATCATGCTCATCTCGAACTCCCCGCTCATAATCTCTCGCAAAAACTCGATACCATAGCATGTGAAGAGCCACCAAAGATGATATCATCCACATATATCCGGACTAGGAGTATGTCATTGCCCTTCCTAAGGTAAAACAAGGTCTTGTCTACGGCCCCCATCACAAAACCCTTAGCTAATAGGAAAGCTTTTCATTCGCTCATACCGGGCTCTAGGGGGCTTGTTTCAGCCGTACAAGGCCTTGTACAACTTGTACACATAGTGCGGGGTGCTTAGGATGCTCAAACCCCGGGGTTGCCTCACATACACCTCCTCCTCTATGAACCCATTCAGGAAAGCACTCTTGACATCCATCGGAAGAGTTTGAAACCCTTCGAGGCCGCGAAAGCAAGCAAGATCCTAATGGCTTCTATGCGGGCCCACAGGAGCAAAGGTTTCCTCATAGTCTATTCCCTCTTTCCCCGACAAAACCCCCGGGCAACTAATGCGGCTTTGTTTCTCACAACCACCCCATCCTCACTCTGTTTGTTCTTAAACACCCACTTGGTTCCTATGAGATGACACCGAGCTGGAGGTGGCACTAAGATCCGGACTTGGTTTCTCTCAAAGTTTTGCAACTCTTCATGCATGGCATTGACCCAATCCGAATCGATAAAGGCGTGTCAACATCTTTGGGCTCAATAGTGGAAACGAATGCAGAATGAGCAAAATGACACATGGCATAAGATTTGGAACGAGTTACCCTTTGATCAAGCCCTCCATTCATGGTCTCCTGGGGGTGACGACGCTGAATGTCGAGGCGAGGCGGCGTAGATGTCGCCTCCCCCTCGACCGGATCGGGAACCTCCTCCAGTCAGCCGCCTTGCCTTGAGGAGGCTGCTCCTGGGACCCCGTGAAGTAGTGGTAGAAAGGTGCCGTCCGTGAGCGTCGTCGTCGTCGCAGGGTAGGCGGGGCAAGCGGTGGAGTCGCCGGGATCACCCGCCCAACGTCTTCTGCTCCTCCTCCACAAAGATGCTCTCGCTCCATCTCATCCTTTCACGCACACTCAAACACGAAGAGGAACAAGGCGCGATCTCATCGAAAGTAACCTCACATGTCTCTACAACGCGGTTAGTCTCAAGATTTAGAACTCAGTAAGCATGTGAGTGCAAAGCATATCCAAGGAAAATGCCATCACTGATCGAGACTCAAACTTGTCGAGATTACCTTGCTTGAGAATGAAACACCTGCATCCAAACACACGGAAGTGACTCACCTTGGGCAATCTCCCAAACCGCCGTAGCTCATATGATGTCTTCTTGGTAAAAGCACGAAGGAAAATGCGGTTGGAAACATGGCTTATTTGTGTTGATTGCCTCGGCCCAATACTTCCTCTGAGTCTTGTGTTCATCGAGCATGGTCCTTGCCATCTCCACAAGCGTCGGTTCTTTAAACTCAACAATCCCGTTCTGCTGCGGAACATAAGGGCTAGAAAAACGGTGCTCGACACCCAAGTTAGCACAAAGAGACTCGAACCGAGAGTTCTTGAATTACGTGCCATTGTCACTGCGAATCGCTCGAATGGGCTGTCTCGGTAACTTCGGTTCTCGGTCTCAAAATCAGATCACGAGCAAAACCAAAAGCCTCATCTTTGCCCTCCATGAAAAAGACCCAAGAGTATCTCGAAAAATCGTCGCGATCACTAGACAATACCACTTCCCACCGACCGACCTCACCCGAGATGGACCAATCAGGTGTCCATGTGAAGGATCTCTCCCGGTCTCGAGGTCATAATCTGAAAGTAACTGGGTGGTGGGAAGCGCATACCATCTTCCCGTGGCGGCGGGGGTGGCAAACCAAATCCTTCTCAAATTTGAGTTTAGGCAATCCTCGGATCGTGATCCATTGAACTCAACCTCGCAAAGGAGGTCGAAGCTCAAGTGACCTAGTCTCCTATGCCACTTCCACAAATCGGAGGAGGAACCGGCCAACAAGCAACAAGATGTGCCAAAAGCTCGAGAGAAATCAGCTCGAAAGACTTGCCCAAAAGGCACGATCCAAAGAAATAAGATCACCACGAGAGTCCAAAACTTCGAGAACATCCAACCTTGAACGTACCTGCGTACCCCCCGCCATGAGCCGAGAAACAGGCGAGGAGATTGAAGTGCGGGTTGGAGACGAAGCGCCACATCCTTGAGCACAAAGTGGTCGTTGATCCCGACGACCCCTCGTGAAAGAATCTTCCCTCCGTTCTTTGCCCCCTAAAGTGATGTACTCTCTTGTCTTCATGGGGGTGAGGCCGAGAACCACCGAGAGTTTCCGGTCATGTGTCGAGAACAACCGAGTCAATGAGCCACATGTCCTCCGGCCTTCGACTGCATCAACAATAGAATATGGGATGAGCAAATGGCACAACACTTTGGGGTTAGTAAACTTGGAAGAGTACGGTGTTGACCATTTTGCCCCAAATATGCATTAGGCACAACAAACATCCCACGCCCCATCCTACCAAACTTCTTACCACGCATAGCAAAGCGTGGTGCACTCCTCTTCTCAACCTCAAAACTCCCAAAGCGAGGATCTACATCCACTTTCGCGGAGCACGACCACCAAAGGGTCTCACAAACCGTGGTCCAAACCTCTCGAGGCCTCCTACCTTCGGGCCTAGCAAACTGCCTCTCGAACCGACCGCACACCCCCTCTCATACATGCCAAGTGGTGGGTGATACATGTCACGGTTCTCAAACTCCACTCGACACCTAGCATCCCTCTTCCTCCTAAAGCAAAAACTCAACCAAGTGACCATCTCTCCGACAATACTCACAGTGATACCTCACCTCTCTCTTGGGTGGTGGTTGGTTCACTCTCTTGGGTGGATGGTTCACTCTTGTTGTGGCCTTGGCCTTAGGAAGGGTTTCCTCGAGGGGATCCTGGGCAGAGTGTCAAGTGGGTTCTTGAGGTGGTTCGGGTTTGGGAAGCCACACTTGTTTAGGAGGTGGAGTCTTAGTTGGCTCTTGGAGAATGCCATCTTGCACAATAGGCTTGGTAGGCCTCGGGTGGAGTGATCTTGGTCAATTTGGGAGTGTTGGTTGGTTTCTCACCGAGCTCAAACCACTACCTTGACCAACCTTGCCATAAATGACTTCTCCCTTCCCACCTATAGCAAAGCCCTAAAACCCGATGTGTCGAGTCCCCCTCTTGAACTGACTCATCATCATGCCAAGCTGCGGCTCTCCACAAGACACCCAACTCAAGGCAGGCGAAGATACTTGATCTCCTCTTGACTCTCCCCTTGTCATGCCTACAAGACATGAGCTCCAACTCCAAAGCTTCACACTTAGCACATCCCAAAGACGGTGCTATCCGAAGTTGGCCTTCTCAAGCACAAAGCAAGCTTGGCGATCTTCTTCTGCCAACTTCGGATCGCAAGTCGGGGACTTGCACGCACTCAACAAAGATCGGCCTAGACTTCAAATCAACGTGCTCATCTAGCAAAGCGAATACTTAGATGCAAAGACATGATGCTAGACATATGCACGCGGCACAAGCATCACACTCCGTCTCATCGAGGAGACATCGGAAAAGCTTCTAAAAAGCAACTCTATCTCCGTCCACGGCCATCTCCCACTTCTCCTTGTACTCCTTTTCTCTCCCTAGCGGCACGCTTAAGCAACTTCTCTTGACACACAAAGCGCATCGCCCAAAGATTCAACCTCATCGGAGAGAGATTCGATTGTAGGAGGTACCCCTGAGGGAGAGGAGTCGCTGTCGGTGGCTTGGCGGGCCGGGTCACCGCCCATCTAGGGCCATGGTGCGTAAGCCCCCGAGCTTGAGCGGGTGAAGAAGCAAAGTCCATTTAGCTTGTCCCAACCTTGCGCCGGACTCCTCATCGCTTGAGGAAGATTGCCCGTCCGAAGAGTCGTTGTCGAGGTCGCCGAGGGAGGCAAGGGAAGGCGTGCTTGTGCTCCTTGGCACGCTTGAGGTACTTCTTCTTGATCGCCTCCTTGTCGAAGCCCTTCTTGGACTTGTGCTTGCCGGAGGTGTACTCGCGCTTGTCCTTGCGCTTTGTCGGAGTCGCACTTGTTGGAGTAGTACTTTCGGCCGGAGTACTTGTCCTTGTTCTTCTTGGGGCATGCGGCGCATTTAAGTGGTCCGGATCTCCGCACTCAAGCATCCGCCCTTGGATGGGCCGCCACGCCGACGGTTCAAACGGTTGTTGTGGAAATCGCGAGAATCGGCCGATGACTAGTGCAAGCTCATCATCCCCAAGGCTCTCCATCCGCTCCTCTCGTCATAGACACCAAGGAAGACAAGGCAAAGCAAATCGTGATGGGTTAGCGTAAGAACCGGAACCACCCTTACCGAGACGAGAGCAACATTCGGGCGCAGATGGGTTCTTCGGCTTTGCTCGGATCTCGAGCCTCGATCTCGGAAGACTTGAGCTTCTTTGTAGAGCTCGCCGGGTGTGAGGGTGTCGTAGTTGGCGGACTCCATGATCGCGACACCTTTACATCCCACACCTTCCGATCCAAAGCGCATATAAGACGCCTTTCGCGTGCTCGTCAAGCAAGCCTCTCGACGGCTTGTTTGCCCGGCTTGTTGCTGCGCATCGTCCAAACCTAGCAAAGAGAGAATCGATGGACTCGCCATCAAGTTGGATTAGGTTGTTGTACTCTCTCTTGTAGGTCTCGGATGATAGGCGGCCTTGACTTGTGGGGTTCCCTCATGGTAGCTCTCGAGAGTCTTCCACACCTCTCTAGCGGTCTCACAAGTGGCTACCCTCTCAAACTCGCTCTCCTTGAGGCTCGAGAACAAGACACTCCTCGCTCGGTTGTTGGCATTGTGTTGGGCTATTTGATCCTCACCCACTTTCGGCGGCAAGCACTTGGTAGTTCTCATCCTCAACGATCTCCCACACTCTCCAATCTATCCCCATGAGATGCGCTTTGCATCTTAATCTTCCAATAGGGATAGTTGGTGCCATCGAACTCAGGGGCTTGCCACCAAAGTGACCAAACCTCTCCATGTCGCCTTCAGCGGATCAAGAACCGGTTAAGGTGGATTTGATCCTTAACCTGCTCTCGATACCAATTGAAGGACCCAAACGGCGACGGAGGGGGTGAATGGGAGCCTCAATTAAATTCTTTTCGAATTAGATGACTTGTAGCTCTCACGACCCCTCGGAGCAAAAAGCACACACCACACGGTATGATCACGACCTTGGATGCAAGGTGGATGAGCCAGAGTTTGCTCTAGACTCACAGCGGATCAACCGGAAACCGAACGAAAACAAACACGCAAGAGACGGAAGAAAACAGCCCTCTCCGCAGAGTGGACCGACTCACCGGACAGGACTCATCGGGCGAAGTCCGTCCAAGCCGTCCGGTCCGGAAGCTGGTCGGCGGACATACTGGCGGTACCTCTACGCCAGACGCGACCGACGGGACCGGCCGGTCGGCGGTCGTAAGGGTCAGGTCCGAGCGCCCCGGGGTCACCCGACCGACGAACAAGACCGAGCGTCCGTCAATCTGCCGACGTCGCGTCCGTCGTCCGGCCATGGTCACCCCGACAGACAAGCAAAGCAAACCCGCCGGGCGGCGACTCACCCCAAAATCGATCCAAACTCACTCAAATCAAACCTCAGTGTCACAAGAATTGAGCCATAGCATCTAGGCATGTGGGTGACCATTTCCCCTTGAAAATTTCGAGATTGATGGAGTGAATCGAGAGAAATCGCGGATCACACGAAGAACACACCCAAAAGGTCACCTTGATCCAAAAACTCGCCTCGATCTACGTGCTCGTGAGGAATTAGCTCAAACCCTTGGTGGAAATGATCCTCTCACGCCCTAGCACGAATCAACGCAAAGAAAAACGAGATCAAACGGTGCCAAAACGAAGAAATCGCTAAGAGAAAAAGAGGGGAGAGGATGAACTCGGGAAGAACAAGTGAAGAACTCAAAATCACAGCTCAAGAACAACAAAGAACACCGATCAATCGATCCAAACGCCACCCCCCGTGACGGGCTAATCACAGCCCTAGCCCTTGCTCGCAAATCTTGGTACAAATCGGTGGACCTCTCACACCTCGGCCCAGAACCCTAATCGAAAATATGAAAATGAGAGGCAAGGGAGAATGAAGGGGGTATGCCTCGCTAAATAGCCCCTATTCCCTCCGCCTAAACTACCTAGGATACATGAGTCGATTTTGTAACCCTAAGGCTATTTCCGCCGACTACGGGTAATCTTCGATCCGACGGCCACCGCGCCTTCCTCACCGGTAGCCTTGCCTCCACGCAATCTCCCCCGATGCCGCCACGTGCCGTCCTTCCGTCCGCCGAACACTTCGGGTTTTGAGGCGCAAACCCGCGAAACCCGCTACTGCGGGTTTTGAGGCACAAACCACCAAACCCGCCCCGTGGTTTTGAGGCCCAAACCACTTAAACCAGCGCCCGATGGTTTTGAGGGCAAACCACCAAACCTCCTCGACACGTGTCACCGCCCGTCTTGACCACGAGTCGTCAAGTCATCCGAGCTCCCCGCTACGCCGCCTGCACGCTCGCCCGCCTTGACTCGATCGACACGGTCCTCGCCGCCCCTCTTGCATCCGTCGATGTCCCGGATGTCGACCACCACGGCTAGCTGCCCCCGGCACCCGGTCCCTCGGTCCAAGCCTCACGACCGCCCTTCACCTCCACGGTCCCGTCGGCCCAAGACGCCCTCCTTGGCACCTTCACCTCTCCGTCGGCCTACCATCTCCGAAGCTCCACCCGCACAACACGAACCAAGAGATACGTCTTCGACACACTCCACGTGTGTGCGGTGAACCATAGCCGGCGTAAAAAGATAAAAATAAAAAAATAGAGAAAGAATGTTGAGTGTTGACAATCACTACATCAAAACTAAACACATTTGAGACAAATCAACCATGTGTTCGCACTTTTGCTAGTTTAAACTTATGAGGCATGATACTTGGTTTTAGTGAATAATAACTTTGTACGCAAACAAAAAAAGTCTTCATTAGCTCGTAAAGAAAAAGAGGATGAATAAAGTTCCATTCTATTCTATAGGCTTAAAACAAATTGGCCAGCAGTGCACCGGTGGTGGTGTATAATAGCTACTCTCGTTCGATGGGCATCGGTTCACGAATCTTGAAACTTAACTTTACTCTGGTATATACCTTAAAAAACTAAAATTACATACATTAAGGAAAAATTAGTGCTGTCATATATTCTCAAATGTCATTATCTAATAAAAAGGAAAAAACCTATCTCAACACGTGTTTCAAGAAAGAGAGAGTATGCGACGAGGTGGCACACTGGAAGAAGGCAGTCACTGAACTTGTGGGAGTCAACTAAGAAAGCTTTGTCAAAAAAAAAAAAAAAAAACAAAACAAACAAACAAAGATTCTACCTACTAGACACCGATTCGGGCTCGAGTCCGACTGGAACGCGGGGAGACGAAAACGCACGCCGTCGCCGACTCCTCCAATCGGACTCCGACCTCGACTTGGAGGCAGCTGAATCGCGAGCTATATATCTCCCTCGATCGCCATGCAAAGGCTCGATCCGTGCATCCGATCCATACCAGCCCAATCCATCTGATTCCCACATGGCGGTGCGCGCGCGGGGGAGAGAGCCGAGAAGGCCTGCCAGATCGCGGAGGAGCTCTTCCTCGCCGGCAACATCCACGACGCGCACAGGCAGGCCAAGAAGGCGAAGCGGCTCTGCCCGTCCCTCCCGGGCGTGGACAACGCGCTCGCGGCGTACGAGGTTCACATCCACGCCGCTAAGCGCCGCGGCGGCTGGCGCGCGGTCCTCGGCATAGGCCCCGGCGCCGACGCCGACACGCAGGACAACGCTGTCAAGAAGCAGTTCCGGCGGCTGTCGCTCCTCGTCCACCCGGACAAGAACAACTGCGCCGCCGCCGAGGGCGCCTTCAGACTGCTGCGGAAGGCACACGATGAAGCCCTCTTGCCACCGCCCTCCTCTTCCTGCTCCGGACCGGCGGACCGGGACACGAGCACTCCCCGGCCTGCGGCTCGCGCGGCTCCTGCACCGGCGGCTGCATCATCATCGGCACCGTCACCTTCGGCCGCCGCCGCTCAGGCCAAGGCCCAGCGTCCGCGGCCGAAGGTGACGGTGCCGATGATGATGCCGCCGCCGGTGCAGGAGCCGCGCAAGCCCATCCTCATCTACTGCCCCTCCTGCGAGAACGAGTTCCGCGGCATGGTCGGGCGCCTGGAGCGGCGTGATGGCATGAGGTGCGCCTTTTGCCCCGCGTGGCTCAACACGCTGTGGCTGACGAAGCCGCGGACGGAAAAAGCCTCCGGCCGCCGCGCCGGGGCGGCAGGTGTTCCGGTGCCCGGCCAATTGCCCCGGGTGCGGAGAGCCCTACACGTCCATGGTGTGCGTCGGCCGGTGGTGCCTCCAGTGCAAGGCGTGCTCCAAGGCGGCCATGGTCGATGTGCACGGACCCGACGATGCCACTGCCTCTATCACAAGACGTGCCTGAACAAACCGCACCGGTGAAGTATCCTTCCAAGCTACAGTACAGTACAGGAGATGCTACCAGTTCAAGACATGTGGAATTGACAACACTTTTGTCATTTCCCGGTGAAGTATATGCTTTTGCTTCTGCGTTCCTTAAAAAACATATGAACATTGATACAGGAGATGCTACCACTCCAACTTCAAGACATGTGGAATTGCCTACGAGCTCTACCTTTTTTTCTGCTGGTGAAGTATGTGTGTGTAAATCTCCTGTTCTTTTGCTTTTCCACTGCTTCAAAAACATATGAATTTGCAATGACATGTATGCTTTAGCGAATTTGCAAATTGTCCTACACTGTATATGTTTTTATTATCACTGAATATTGATAACAAGAGAGCTTTGGTTTGCAGTGGGGTGAGTGGGCAGTGGCATGAGGAGAGCAGATGCTGGTCAAATTGTAAAGCGTCCCAGCCAAGTCTTGTAAGGGTGCAACCAGATAATGTGTTTCCAACCTAGCACAATCTTAAACCTCTTGCTGTAAAATACTAAAATCCACCAAGTTAATAATGCCAAATCATTCTCCATAAATCACAGGAGTTGTGCGTAACAAACTATCAACTGCCTATATATATTTTTGCCTCCCCTATGCACTGATGTTATATATACTCCAATAACATATTATCCACATAGATGTCAAACTAGAAACCATTGGTGAGAGCAGCTTCAGTCATCATCTTGACCAGACTGATCATCAGGGTCGCCACTCAGAAATGAGCCAATGGACTTGCGGAGGATGTGGATTGATTTGTCGTCCTGCGAAGCACAAATGCAGAATTAGTGAACTGATTATGTGTGTGTTCACTTTAGCTTTTTCTAGCTTTGGTTGCAACTCCACAATAATTTTATACTGTATATAAAACGTGAAGTAGTAGCAGCCACAGCCAAAATAAGCAGAACCAAACAGGCCCCCAGGTTAGTAAACCATGAAAAGTTTAGTCACAGTAACGATGCATGGTGATCAGGCCCCCAGGTTAGTGAACCATGAAAACTCAGTCACATCAACAATCTGAAAATCATGTATGCTGTAACATTTACCTGCTTCATCTTCTTCAGAGATTCTTCTGCATTTGCTATCTTCTCTGAAAATGTTTTCTCAAGTTCAGATAGAGTTGCCTTCTCCTTCTTCCCTGTTAAATAAAAGGCAGCATGTCACAGCGGCAAACTCATAAAGACAGCTGAAGGAACTAGCCATCTATCACTTACTTTGCAGTTCATACTGCACAAGCAATTTCTCTTTATCATCTTCAAACTTTGAGAACAGGTCTGCATAAAACAGTACACAGATAGGTCAATTAAAAATGAAGATAACTGATGGCAACTATCTCAGTGAAGAGGAAACTGAGGCAATATAGGCACAACACAGTGCTCTATATGGTTCCATTCACATCAACTTTAAAATATCATCTCTTTGTAAATCACAAATTATAGGAAAGTGTGTGAGTGTGTGACAGTATAGGTACAGGCGTACAGCAAAACAATATATGGTTGCATTTAATAGCTGCAAAACTGCTAGCAGATTAAGCATCCTTAGGCGAGGTTGTCTATAGATTTCTTCCTCTGATGATAATTAATTAAAAAAGGCAAATGGCGCAAACTCATTTGTGGCCACAGAATATCTGGAGTCAAGATCTAAACGTGTCATATTCAAGATGAAATGGTAATTATTCTAGGAGCATATGCATGATGAACAAACTAAGAATGGTACCAGGACTGCTCGAGCATGACATGAGCTAGATAAAGATATGTTAGATGATAACAATACAGCATATCACAATAGGTATCAGCTTAGCTCTTATCTGGCCTACCTTTGAAATTCTGTATGTGTGCAGCTTTGTCTTTGCAGAACTTATCATGTGTTGCTTGAAATTTGGTGAACTCATTCTTCAACAAACCTTCACACTGCATAACATATAGATGAATCTTCCATTAACCAAAATCTGATCAGATTAGTAACCAGAAGTCCAGAAGCACATTCCAGAAGCATTAAGTACAATTCCAAACCTCTTTTTGAAGTCTTTGACAATGCTTTCAGAAAACTCTGCCTGTGCACGCACATAAAAAAACCTTGTCAGGGGTACATCCCATTCAGGGTGTTCACAGTATTTATTACCAAGAACATGTTTCAGTTTTAGTTTATTTATTATAGCTACAACTAAAAAGGAGCACATCAGATTACGCTGCAGGAGCTAATGTATTTCTCTAGTGAAGTCACTGGAAGGCTGGTGATATGGGTTAGTCATTTGCTCACCTTTCCTTCTCAAGCCTAGTCTTGGTGTCCTGTACCATAGTCTGAATTTCTGTTGCCACGCTGAAAGATACCGAAACTTGTTAGCAAAGTACTCAAGATAGCTCCCTGCAATAAGTACAACATCCAGAAAGAAATATATCCAGATGTGGACACCAGAAACAACAGTAGAACAGCTAGGACGGAGTTTACCTAGACATTGGTCATAAAGATAGAAACTATTATAAGATTCCATGGTGCCATTGTTCCTGAACTCCAACCTCAATCACAATCTACTTGCCAGATATCATAGGTGGATTCAGTAATAATGCTACCTTCAGCATGTGCAGACCAAGGGACAACAAATTCTCTAATCGTGAACTACAACAACAATGAGTGATTCACTAAAGCAACCAGGGATTGCCGAACAACCTGACACCCATGAGAAGTGCCCTGCTAAACTGTGGTTTCAACCATAGCCATCTGAACTGCACAAATCCGACACAACACAACGCAACAAGTATCACCAGCACATACCTCCCATAGTCGGGTAGTGCATCTGGTGCCAATCAGACGTTTTGTGCAAAATCTGTAGATCTTAACTAGATGCTGTGCTTGCCATGCACCAAACCACAACAAATCTCCATTGGATTGGACTTTGGAGCAAATAGAACAGTTGCACACACACACACTACATTATCTACACCTCACGTTAAATAACTTACAGAGCAGTCCCGCACACAGACATTCAGTAAAACCAAAATCCTAGGTGGGTGAGCAGAATTAAAATCGTAATCACCTGGAAATGGCCTGCTCGGTCTTCTTCTGGCCGTCCTTGTGGGCCTTGTCCTTGATGTGCTTCAGCAGCGTGACGATCTCCTTCATGTCACTGCCTCCACCAATCACATTGAAGGCACACCCCGGATCATGAAATGTGGTAGAGGAATAAATCATCAATCGCACGAAATTTCCCCAAAAAATTGTCACGGAACGGAGGCGCACTTAGGAACCCTCGCTTCGTCGCCCCGATTCGAACCAACGGCCTCGCTCACGGACCGCGGCGGATCCAAAGCAGCGAACACGAAAGGCGTGGAGGAGAGGGGGAGGGGGTGCGGAGCAGGCAAGGCAAGGCACCTGTCGAACTCGTGGTCGGAGTCGTCCATGCCGCCGCGCTCCCGCCGCCTCTTGTCGGAGACGAGCGCCTCGGCGGGGTCCTTCGCCGCCGCGCCCCGCTTGCCGCCGCTCGTCTTCGCCTTGGCCTTCGCCGCCGCCGACATCGCCGCTGGTGCCCGGGGCCCGAGAGAGAGCGACTGCCTCTGGCCTCTGGGGTGCTGCGGTAGTGACGCCGTGCGTGTGGCGTGAGCGTGCTTGGTTTCGCGGGTTTTGAAATGGACGCCGGGTAAGGACGGGCGAAGAGCTAGGCCCGAGGCGTTGGGCCTAGCGAATCTAGGGAGGTGGCCCAAATCAATGGAAGCCAAGTCAGATAGTTCTGTATTTTACCTCTAAAAAAAAAGATAGTTCTGTAATTTTTTTTTTTGACCTGAGATAGTTCTGTATTTTCTGAGAGTTTCCTTTTTTTTAGGTTCAAATGTGTTGTAAGGACCTTGATGTCGCCTAGGAGGCCTAGGGGGGGTGAATAGGCCTATACCTTAAAATCGACTGTCAAAAACTTCGATTTGTCGGCCAACACAATAGGGCGACTTTCGCCGCGTCATTGTCTTGGCACCGCCGCGTGAACCGGACCAACAGGAGACAGAGACAGAGAGACACTTCTCGCCGAGCGCAAAGCTGCCTTTGCCTCCGCGCTGCACCGCCGCGCCTCTTTGCAGACAAACACAAACTGTAGGTTTTGAAATCTAAGCAACAAAACTTAGATCGAGTGAATATCCCAAGTTCCTGCACACAAATATATCACATATATCCAATAGAATGTGCCAGGAACTCCTCAACAAAGTAGATCGGGATGAAACCCTAGCTCACAAGAATAATATGCAAGAATGTAAATAGCACGCGTGAGACAAGGATTTTTCCCGTGGTTCACCGTCGCCACAAAGGCTGGGTTACGTCCACGTTGTTGAGGTATCCACAAAAGGATTGGGATTCACCACAAAGGCTGTCCCTTCCCTCGTTCTCAAGTCAAGGGAGTGAACCCTTGAGATGAGGGGTGATTTTCTTGATTTTGAGTGAGGTTACAAACCTCCCAAGGCTGCCACACGAAGGGGGCAGCTCAAGGGCGACGCCTAGCCGGCTAGGAGCAAGCTCCAAGAGGAAAGAACCCTAGGGTTCCGGCCAAACGTGAACCAAATGCTCTTTCAAGGTGGGGAAGCTGTAGATCCGGTCTCCAATCGAAGTTTGCTGCCTTCTCCCTCAAGATTTGATGGTGGGAATCGAAATCTAGCTTGGGGAGTGGAGGAGCAACAATGGAGGAGAGAGAGAAGAGCTCTGGTTCTGTTCTTCCACGAAATGAACGTTGGGGAAGAAGAGGTGACCGTTGGGGAGGGGCTGGATGGGTATTTATACCTGTCTGGCCCCAACGGTCAGTTAAGTGCGGCACTGCCTCACTTAACGCGCGGCACTGCCGCGTCTGCACGCGGCTGCTTGCCTCACCTACGCGCGGCCTTCGCCGCGCTGCCGCCAGTAACAACAAAGTGCAAAAGCGAGTTTTGGATGGCTGTTTTGGCTTGGAGTGATGTTTTTATTTGAGCTGGAGGTTTGAGCATTTAGTTCACATGTAGCCAAGGGTTCTAGGATCCCTCTTAATAGTACGGCATGTTCTAAACTCAAGATTCAAAATATAAATGAATTTAAACCTCCATGAGTCCTAGGTTGTCATCCATTGCACTTGAGAGGTTCCATCAACCGTACATCATCCTCTATCATCTTTGTCTCATCTCTTAGAGCAAGTAAACCTTGAGCATGTGACTTGAACCATTTCCACAAATATGAGTTCAACTCAATGGCTTCAAGTCACTTCCACCAATGATTTGATCCTTAACACAATATGACTCCTCATAGCATGATTAGTTCCTCGACTAAATGCAAGTACTCTCTTCTTCACCTTAGCCATGGTACCTCGGTCCCAAGCCACCGCTTGCCCTTCACCTTCGCTTAGTACCTCGAAGCCCTTTCCTTGCTATCTTCACCTTATCAAGGCATATTCAAGTCACATCACATTAAGCATCCATTGAATAACCATTTCTTCAACACTTTGATCCTTGCTTGATTATCTTGTAGATATGAATGTTGAGACCAATCAAGCTTCGGTTTGACTCACATAGAGACATACATGGATCAACATCAATATGGTCAAGCCAATTCACGGTTCCTTATATCCCATCATTTTGGCTTGACACTCCAACACTTATTTCAATCTTCTATTCATGGGAAACAAGCCATTATAGAGACCAATCCAATATCATCAACTCTTGTCTCATTTGTCTTTTGCTAAGTATGCTTGCTTTCACATGATGCTATGATATTCCACAATATATAAGCCATTTCATTGATTTCATTTGCACTGTTGTCTTTTGCTTGAACTAAATTGTTTCCATAATCTTCCAATACAATAATACACAATTTTGGCTTTGCTTCCATACTCTATGGAATACCATCAAGTTTGCTTGTTGAACCTTGAATATACTTGTTACTACACAATCCACAAGTATATGCAATAGACTCGGTTTTTGTTCAACACTTAGCAAACTTATTAGACCTTTAATTATGTTGTCATTCAATTCACCAAAACCCACTAAAGGAATAGATGCACTTTCAATCTCCCCCTTTTTTGGTGATTGATGACAACACAATTAAAGCTTACAAGAGATTGATAAACATTAAGATTTTGAATCCTATGATATAGTGAGCTCTCCCTAAATGTGTGCATTGAAGGAATTCAACTTTTGGCCTCAAATACCAAATGCACATATTTAAGATGAAGTGTGAGAACTCTCCTATATTATAGCATCCGTGGGGGTGCAAGGTGTAACATGATGACCGTGATGCTCATGACAGTTCATGCACTCAAAAGATAAACAATCCATTATACAAGGCATGAATGTCACACACTAGCATAAATGGTCCTTAAAGAGCATTAATTTTAAACTATCATCCTTGCACATACCACACAAAATTTTGAAAAATCTTACATGCCTCCTCTTTACCCCTTTAAAACCACATATCAATCTCACTTTAATATTTCTCCCCCTTTGACATTAATCTCCAAAAAGGATCTCTCCACCAAAAGGAAGAAATATGATGGTAGACAAGTGAGAGCAAGAGTAGAGCAAGGTTTAGCATATAAGATTTCTCTCCTAACTTTTCTACCAAACAAAGTATGCAACACTTTAAGCCAAGATTCTTGAGAAGTTAGTATATTTAGCTCATACCTCACTAAGATGACATTCATCATGAGACAAACTCATGACATCACCACAAGATGTATGAACCAAATATCTAAATAAATCTCTAATCGTCACCACAAGAGCAAACTCATGGTGTGACTGAAAATATTACATACACATGCACACACTAGCATGTAAGGGCCTAGATGCACAAAGGTAGTACAAGATTCCATGGAGTGATATACCTTTGTTCTAAGCCTCACAATCTCCACCAAGAAGATGATTTCAATATTTGAATTTAGTGCTTTGATGGTGCTTTGATGGGACTAGTAATTCTTTTACGCAAGATAACTTCATTTGTGCCCATCTCTCAACATCATCATCTTCAAGGAGATAACCCAAACTTGTGCTTGATCTCAATTGAAAGTCCATTGCTAACTCTTGTTGTCATATTGAGATACTAGATGAAGACATATTCCTTGATATACCAGATTGAAAGATTGTCCATGAATACCAATTGAAATATGATCTTCATATTTTTGACATCACTTGAAAGAGTCTTCATATGGCTTTTCGGAAGGTTTGCAATGTTTTGGTTGTCAACAGATAGCTCAGGGGCCATAGAATGAGTATATATACACCCAAAACCAAAACTAGTCATTAGAGTTCAAAAACCAGCTGTCATGACCTGTACAGGTGCGGCACTGCCGCCCTGGTGTGCGGCACTGCCGCAGCTCACACAGACAGCACAGGTCACCTCACCGAAAATGCCATAACTTTTCACTCCGAACTCTGATTTCAGTGATCTTGGACTTTCCGGAAAGCTTATCTCGAGAGCTATCCATACCAACCAATGGCAATACCAAAGATCAACAAGTTCAAGTGTTCTTCTATTGAAAGTATCTTCACAAGTTGATGCCAATTGGAATAAAAGCTCATATCTCATAGTATCACCTAGATAATGCTCACAAAGACAAGAGATAGCATTAAATTGCACAAGCTAGAGTTTCACAACTAGTGACCCTTTGGATGTGGAAGGCATGATGAGTCACTAATTGCAAGACCTCATAACATAGACTAAATTCCCCCTTGTTGATAGTGCATACATATATATGTGGAAGGCAAGAACATATGCACTTTTGGTCAATTAAGTCCAAATAAGGGAATTTAAGCTATATTATGGAGAGTAGCTACTAAAGATATAAGATTGCAATCCAAATAAATATGAGAGATAACTTTACCAATTTAGATTGAATTAAGGTAGCATACCCAAGAGAAACTCATTCTCAACACGAGACTACACAAATCACACTAGAAGAAAAGGTTAGTCTTAAAAGACATAAGGCATAGGATGGGCTCCCCCTCAATATGTGCATCAAGTACTTGAATTACTTGTGAAATGCACTAGAATCAATTTAAGAGTCTAGAGGAGTTCATCCTATATCTTGGTCAAGGCACAATAAATTTGCAACAATTGAAATTATGCCGAGAGAACATACCACCACCAAGGTAGATCGGTCACCACATTGATATGATCATTATGAGTGAGATTTCAAATGATTTGGATATCCATAGTTCTCACTTGATGAAATGTGGTGAATTAGAGCACTCATGATCATCCAAGTTCCATATATTAGATTCCTAGTTCTTCCTTTACCTAAAGCAGCCCACATAGAGAGCAAAAGGTAAAGTTCATGAACTTTGCAAAATGTGAACTAGGAGTTACCACTGTTGACTTGCAAGATCCTGGGTGATCAGTGGGATGGATCAAGAGCACTTGATGAGCTCTAGAGAGGAGAAATAGCAATGAAAGTCCACTCTTCAATTATTTTCTCCAACTCATCCAAATATTGTTCCACTTGAGGATTGGGGCATTCAACATTTAAACTGGGAGCACTTGGTTTACAAAGATTGAGACCTCCTAGAATAAGCTGTGAGGCACCTAGAGACTCCAGGAACTACCCATCCTCTTTTTGCACATGTGTTGGACTGCACATCATATACTTGGAGGAAACCAATAGTCACACAAGATTTAGGCCAAGCTCCCCCTAAATTTGTGCATACAAGAGTACACAAAGTCCACTTGAGCATACTAACAATTTGAGGTCAAGGGAGAGGTTAGCACTATATTCCAACTGGTTTCAAACTCCTTCAAGCTGCTAGCACTCCAATAGTTTCAGCTGTTTACTTCTTGATCCAATTTGTTGTAGTTACTTGTTGCTGCTTGTATTCTGACTGCAACTTATTTGGACCCTTATGTGATTAGGGGCCTCCCCTACATCCATGCGATTCTGTGGGGTGGGGACGCTGCACTGCCGCGATGGGGGTGCGGCACTGCCGCGCTCACTTGTCCAGTCAAGTCAACATGAGTTTTTCACTTTCATAAAAACTCTTTTAGATCAAACTGAAGCTTCATAATTGCGATGAATCTTTCATGACCAGCTAGAGAGCCAACTGAACCTTGTTGATGCAATGCAATTCAATTCCATTGAAACAGTTTTCAGATTCTATCATCGTCAGAGGAAACTTCATATCTCTCAGACCACTAGCTCAATATGCATGAAATTTGGTAGAGATGTTCATCTATTCGTCCTCTAACTTCCCTAAAAGTTTCAGCCCATTTGTACTTCATTTGATCAGTCAAAACATTATTCTACCAATATTGCTCAAGACTGAAACTGCACTTTTGTTGAAGCTGACATAAATCAACTCAAAACTGATTTTCTTCCAAATAAATCTTCATGTCAATTGTTCAGCAACAAGTACTATACATGTATATCATGCTCACAAAGTTTTAGGTCAACTCATCAGTGTTTGATCTTTGAAACTCATGCTTGAAGACAACCAACTCAAAATTCTGAATTTCGGACAGATTTGATGATTCACTTCATTGCTCTTCTTCTTGTCCAATCTTGAGGTGAATTTGGTTGAGAATACTCACAAGATGTTATATCCATTCAGCCCTCTTATCAAAAGTTGCAATCTTATGAATTTCTCCAATTTAGCTCATCCAATTTCAACCTCAAACTTGATTTTGCCTAATCTCAGATTTTGATCTCGTTGGCCTCTAGCAAAACTCATCTTTCTTTTAGGTGAAAAGTAACCTTCAAGCTTGTGATATATGCAATTTGATAAGCACAACCTCCTATGAATTTTTCTGTGAATAAGCTCAAACACAAGAGGTTATTAGTAACACAAGCACTAGCTTCTCATTTAGTAACCCTTTATATGTGTGGAATGCAAGTAGGTCACTAAATGGAGAAACCTCATAAAATGGACTAAATCTCCCTTAAAGGCTCATGCATATTCTTTTGAGTGGAATGGAGATGTGAATATGCATGGTTGGTCATTTAAGTCCAAAGGGCAGATTTAAGCCATATTATGGTGAGTGGCTAACATAGACACATCAACTCCAAATCAACTAGAGAGAGAACACTTCACATGGTTTTGGATTGATTGCCTTCATATGATAGCACACTCCATTTGAGGAACACATTCTCAAATAGTGAGACTACAAAAATCACTTAGAGAAAAGATTAGTCTCACAACTCTAGTCATAGAGTAAATTCCCTTTTGATAAGTGCTCTAAGTATTTGAATTTCTCACATAGCACTTTATTCATTTAAGAACTTGGGATTTTCGCTCTATGTCTAGGTCATGGCAACAATAGAATAATTAAAAATGAAATATGCATGCCAAGAGATACTCACAACCATGTGTACTATGTAGATGCCCATAATATGAAAATGAGAGTTTGGCAATCTACCATATGACAAGATTCCATGAAGTAGAAAGTTCTTGAGTTGTGAGTGATCAATGCCTTTGCTTTACTTGAGCATGATTCTTCATTCTTGGCCTTCTTCAGATTTACTTATATTTCTCAATGTGAAAACCAAGATTCCAAATCCTTCAAACCAACTCATTGTATGTATGAATGAAGAAAAACTTTCTTCAACTTGAGATTCTTGATTTGAAGTCCACGGAAGAAGCTCAAGTCATCTATGTTGCTTCATGAAGATGATAAATTCAATTCCAATCACACTTTTCTTTCATGAACAACCAGCAAAGAATATGCTCAAGTGCTTCATTTACCTAAGTGGCTACACAAGACACAAAGGAGTAAAATTTGAACATAACTTGCACTTGAGATTTGGTTGTCACCACCCTTCTTGAAAGTAATGAATGAGACAATATCTTCATCTTCACTTTGCTCATATGAAAGTTGTAGGCTTTGTCCTTGAATTGAAGTGGAATCGTTGCTTCTTTGTCTTCACAGGCGCGGCACTGCGCTCTCAAGCGCGGCTTTGCCGCTCAGTAATGTTGCGAGAGAGGTGCGCAGATGCACTACATCAGAGCTGTCAGCGGAATTTGGTGCAGCAACAACTTGAGGATCCTCCACTTCATTTGGTGAGATCATCTCAACCATTTAAGCTTCCTTAAGTGTCAACTCTCCACCATTATCAAGATTTGATCAATTCACTGAAAATGGATCACTTCACTGAAAACAGACCACTTCAGTGAAAATCAGAGCAGTGGAAGAACCATTCATAACTTTTGATTCCCAAATGCTATGAAGGTCAATGAGCACTTGTTGGAAAGCTTATGAGGTCTAGTTTGCAATGCCACCAGTGGTGATCTGTTTGCAAACTCCATTTTGGCTGCAAACCACTTTTGGTACAGACTGATCAGAAATGTCTGCAGTCTGTCAGAAGGTCAACTTCAAGTGCAAAACTGTATCAATCTACAATATTCCTTGGCACATGCTGCACATGGTATGAAAGCTCATCAAGTTAACTTTCAAACCCAACAAACGGATTGTTATTTGCATTTCCCAAGATGGAGTTATGACCAGATCAATACAGACTGCACAGAAGGACCAATCAAAGAACACAAGGTGGTTCTTCCATACCTACAACATGAATAAGATCTTGCTCTACTAGAGAGCCATTAAAAGCATCATATGGCAAATGATTCATTTTAAACTAAAAGCACTCTAGCCACTCCTAATAATTCACAAACACACAAATATTTGTGAACTACTAGAGACTACACAAGTCAAATGGCTAGCTAAGAAGGGTTAGGTACTAGTTACCGAGGTGAATATGAAGTTTGAGATATTTCCATTGATTCATCTTTGGGTCAACCATATAAGAGAATATAATATGAATTGATTGATAGCTTGAGTGAATATTTTCAATTAGCTTGCTCAAGCACCCCGAAGCTTCATATCACCTCCAAGTACCTACAACACTCATCAAGCACAACTTGGTGGTACCCAAACTAAGTTGGGTCCATCAAGGTTAGTCATAAGAGACTTAGGCACCCAAATGGCCTTTGTGCTAGCACGTGGTGAACCAATCACCTTTCTAGCACAAGTGTCATTTTTGGGCATCCTAAGCATATTTGAATTAATTGACAAGTTGAGCTTAGGAGTGTTACCCATGGGACAATCCTTACTTAAATGTCCCTTTCCTCTACATGAGTAGCATAGGCGGCTCTTGTTCTTGTTAGCCTTCTCTTTTTGCATTTTTCTTGCTACCTTGTTGATGAGCTTCTTTCTTGATGATGACAAGCCTTCACTTTTCTTGTTTGGACATGAATTAATTTCATGTCCTTTCTCATTGCACCCATAGCACTTCTTGCTTTTTGGAAGTGTGGCTTGGTCATCAACCTTGTTGGAACACATAGAGGCAATGTGTCCCATGTTGGAGTACTTAGCACGAGCCATCTTCTTCTTCTTTTGGATCTTGCTCATGCCTTTCCTCTCTTTCCTCAAGGGGCAATCTTTAACATGGTGATCTTCCTTCTTGCACTTGAAGCACCCGGTGAGAGTCTTCTTTGATTGTTGTTGCACCTTGATGACCTTGGGGACATTGCTGATCTTCTTAGGTGTGGCACTGCCGCCCTTGGGGTGCGGCACTGCCGCAGTCTGTACAGCTGGCTGAACTGCTACATGTTGGACAGCTTGCACTTCTTCAAATGTCCCCTTCACTTTGCTTTCGTTGGACTTGTGACCTTTTGTATGGGGCTTGCTGCATGCATCGGTTGATCCCTTTTCAAGCTTCTTCACCATGTCTTCACGGTTATCTTGAGAAGGTTGAGCATTGCATTTCCCCTTTAATAGAATCACGTCCCTTCTTAGCCTTTCAACCTCTTCCTTGAGATCTTCATTCTCTTTAGTGATAGAATCATCACAAGTTTCTATAAGTACTTGCTCATTGGAAGGTTGGCTT
Organism: Hyparrhenia diplandra; assembly: GCA_015847255.1. Classification (NCBI taxonomy): domain Eukaryota; kingdom Viridiplantae; phylum Streptophyta; class Magnoliopsida; order Poales; family Poaceae; genus Hyparrhenia; species Hyparrhenia diplandra. The sequence continues at coordinate 43,153 of JADLZK010005518.1, forward strand.
GCATTTGTATTGGCTTCTTTTATGTGTCCAAGCTCATAATTGGTCATTTCTTTGAGCCTAGCAATCTCCTTTCTCATAGCTTCCATATCGACAAGGTTAGTGGCATAAATATTTAAATCAAGATTAAAGCATCTACCACAACCTTGGCTAATGGAGGGAGTAGAGGTGTCCTTTGCATTAGAGGGCTGTGGGGTGCTCTCCCAAAGATGACTATATTGCAACTCAATTTCCTTGTGCTTTTCAACTAAGACACAATGCTTGTCATTGAGCGCAATATTAGCCTTCCTTGTGAGAACATGTTCTCTTTGCTCTTTGGCTAAAGCCTTGTGCAAGGAGTCTACCTCACTTCTCTTTAATGCAAGAGCTTCCTTATTAGCAACATACAACCTTTCAAGTTTGTCAAGTTGTTCATCTCTAGTTGCTAACTCAGCTTGGGTACTCTCTAAATCCACCATTAGTTGAGAAAGAAAGACTCTAGTTTTAGAATCTAGGTTCTTGATGAGTGTAGCATACTCTTCATCATCGCTAGATTCATTATCACTAGAGCTATCACTAAGATCACTACTAGAGATTTCACTAGGAGGTGGAGGAGGTTTGGCTTTTGATTTTACCTTCTCACCTTTTGCCATGAGGCACACATGAGATGTGGCATAGAGAGTTGTGCCTCTAGGTGAGGTGGATTCATCATTTGGCCTCCACCGATCACAAGCTTCTTCTTCCTTCAAAATGTTAGTCTCACAAGAACTAGAGGCAGTAGAAGTACCACATGTAAAAATATTGTTCTCACCAACCATTTCATTACCATCCATTAAGTCATGTGTTGGTGAGGAAGTGGATGTGGCATGATCAATTATGCCCTTTGGGAGAATCACTTGAGGCTCATCATGTGTCGGTGAAGTTGAGCACTCCTCAAGTGGTTCCTCCAATGAGAGGTTGCTCTCATCACATTTGGACTTGCCATATCTTTCTTTGAGTGCGGTCCAAATGAGGTGAGCATCATCAAGAGGTTCACCATCTCCAAAAACGACGGCATCTAATACATCTTCACTCAAAGCACTAAACAAAATGTTAGCGGCTTGAGCATTGTATTGTAAGCATTTCACTTCCTCTCTAGATAGATATTTTAAATCATCACTAGGAGGTGAAATGCTCACATTTACAATCTGCTCTACATGAGGACCAATGGCCCTAAAAATATCAAGCACGATTAGAGACCAAGATGCATAGTTTGAGCCATCGAAAAGTAAAAGTTCTAGAGATACCTCCTCACTTGTCGACATCTTTCTCTCAAGGCGGTTAAGCCCGAAATTGAGAGCCTAGCTCTCGATACCACTTGTAAGGACCTTGATGTCGCCTAGGAGGCCTAGAGGGGGTGAATAGGCCTATACCTTAAAATCGACACTGTCAAAACTTCGCGGGCTGCCAGTACACAATAGGGCGCTGCTTTGCCGCGTCAAATCAGCAGCACTGCCGCGTGAACCGACCAACAGAGGGCGAGACGAGAGAGAGAGACACTTCTCGGCCGGCAGCGCTTTGCATCGCCCTTTGACGCGGCAATGCCTCTGCGCGCTGCCTCGCCGCCTTCGCGCGGCTTTGCCCGCCGCTGGCGGACAAACACAAACTGCAGTTTGAAATCTAAGCAACAAAACTTAGATCGAGTGAATATCCCAAGTTCCCGCACACAAATATATCACATATATCCAATAGAATGTGCCGGGAACTCCTCAACAAAAAGTAGATCGGGATGAAACCCTAGCTCACAAGAATAATATGCAAGAATGTAAATAGCACGCGTGAGACAAGGATTTTTCCCGTGGTTCACCGTCGCCACAAAGGCTGGGTTACGTCCACGTTGTTGAGGTATCCACAAAAGGATTGGGATTCACCACAAAGTCGTCCCTTCCCTCGTTCTCAAGTCAAGGGAGTGAACCCTTGAGATGTGGGGTGATTTTCTTGATTTTGAGTGAGGTTACAAACCTCCCAAGGCCGCCACACGAAGGGGGCAACTCAAGGGCGACGCCCTAGCCGGCTAGGAGCAAGCTCCAAGAGTAAAGAACCCTAGCACACCTAGGCCAAACGTGAACCAAATGCTCTTTCAAGGTGGGGAAGGCTGTAGATCCGGTCTCCAATCGAAGTTTCTTTGCCTTCTCCCTCAAGATTTGATGGTGGGAATCGAAATCTAGCTTGGGGAGTGGAGGAGCAACAATGGAGGAGAGAGAAGAGCTGCAGTTTGTTCTTCCACGAAATGAACGTTGGGGAAGAAGAGGTGACCGTTGGGGAGGGGCTGGATGGGTATTTATACCTGTCGCCCCAACGGTCGCTTAAGTGCGGCACTTGCCCCTCACTTTAACGGCGGCCGCACGCCGCGGCGCGGCTGCCTCACCTCACCGCCATGCTGCACCTTTGCCCGCCGCCGTAACAACAAAGTGCAAAACCGAAGTTTTGGATGGTCGTTTTTTGGCTTGGAGTGATGTTTTTTGGTGAGATTTGGAGGTTTGAGCATTTAGTTCACATGTAGCCAAGGGTTCTAGGATCCCTCTTAATAGTACGGCATGTCCTAAACTCAAGATTCAAAATATAAATGAATTTAAACCTCCATGAGTCCAGGTTGTCATCCATTGCACTTGAGAGGTTCCATCAACCACGTACATCATCCTCTATCATCTTTGTCTCATCTCTTAGAGCAAGTAAACCTTGAGCATGTGACTTGAACCATTTCCACAAATATGAGTTCAACTCAATGGCTTCAAGTCACTTCCACCAATGATTTGATCCTTAACACAATATGACTCCTCATAGCATGATTAGTTCCTCGACTAAATGCAAGTACTCTCTTCTTCACCTTAGCCATGGTACCTCGGTCCCAAGCCACCGCTTGCCCTTCACCTTCGCTTAGTACCTCGAAGCCCTTTCCTTGCTATCTTCACCTTATCAAGGCATATTCAAGTCACATCACATTAAGCATCCATTGAATAACCATTTCTTCAACACTTTGATCCTTGCTTGATTATCTTGTAGATATGAATGTTGAGACCAATCAAGCTTCGGTTTGACTCACATAGAGACATACATGGATCAACATCAATATGGTCAAGCCAATTCACGGTTCCTTATATCCCATCATTTTGGCTTGACACTCCAACACTTATTTCAATCTTCTATTCATGGGAAACAAGCCATTATAGAGACCAATCCAATATCATCAACTCTTGTCTCATTTGTCTTTTTGCTAAGTATGCTTGCTTTCACATGATGCTATGATATTCCACAATATATAAGCCATTTCATTGATTTCATTTGCATTGTTGTCTTTTGCTTGAACTAGATTGTTTCCATAATCTTCCAATACAACAATACACAATTTTGGCTTTGCTTCCATACTCTATGGAATACCATCAAGTTTGCTTGTTGAACCTTGAATATACTTGTTACTACACAATCCACAAGTATATGCAATAGACTAGTTTCGGTTTCTGTTCAACACTTAGCAAACTTATTAGACCTTTAATTATGTTGTCATTCAATTCACCAAAACCCACTAAAGGGATAGATGCACTTTCATGTGTGCTTTCCTATTATTACAAATACGGAGTACTAAGCACACACAAAGCACATCAGACTCAATGCGGGTAACCCCACGCCAAGATGGGCAAAGGCGGCAACGCGCGGGAAATCCTTGATGATACACAACAGATTTAGATGCAATGAAAAAGCAGTATATCAGTCAATTATGACTCAAACATTCTCCCTCCATTTGAACACGATTGCGTGTGTTAAAATTCTATTGTTTAGTGTCATGTAAGACAGCACAAAAAAAAAAGCTATCAATATTTTAGTTAACACATACTACCATGCTCATATGTCGATGATAATTTTATATATTTCATTTTATTATGTAAAATGTTGATGAGCTTAATACAACGGGGAACGGGCTTCCCTTACCACGACAAGTGATAATTGTTTTTCTACAAAAAGGGAGTCGGTTTCCCCTCAAAAAAAAAGGAGTCGGGACCGCACACACACTGACATCCCGACCCCACAGAAGGACCAAAACAATACTGACACGTGGGACCCGTTCCCACGCGCCACGAGTGGTTTGGGTGCCTCCTCGCCTTCCTGCCACACATCGCCAGTCGCCTCTCACCGTCGCAGCAGAAACAATCGCTCGTCGCCGTCCACCCAAGCCACGCCACCGTCCCACTCGGCGGAGACTCTCCCGGCGGTGGAGACAGCGGAGAGCGAGAAGGCAAGGTCTCCACGGTCACCGCGCGCGCCTCCTTCTTCTTCGGCAGGCACGTCACGATTCCCAGTGAGTGGCCAAGTACACTCTCCCGAGCGCACGACCGATGAGAGCTCTCGCCTCGCCCGCCGCCGCCGCCGCCTTCCTCCCAGGGATCCCGAGCCCTAGCCCGCGCGCGCGCGCCTCCCCCGTTCCGCGGCGGCCGCGCTCTCGCGCGGGCCCCTTCCGGTCGCTCCGTCGCCGCCGCCGCGGCTGCCACGGGGACCACTGGGGCGCCGACCACCAGCACTACCACGGAGGAGGACGCGCGGGCGCGTCTGAGGCCAGGCCCACCGCGTCGGCGCGCGGCGTCAAGTGCGACGTGGACGTGGTGTCGTGGCGGGAACGGCGGGTGCTCGCGTCCGTGCCCGTGGCCGCCGACGTCGACACACTGTGGCAGGTCATCACCGACTACGAGCGCCTCGCCGACTTCATACCCAACCTCGTCCAGAGGTCCGCATTTTTCTCGTCTCGATTTGTAGCTTCACCGATGGTGTACCCTCAGCAAGCTCGCATTCTTCTGAAGGTGTCTGATTGGGGGTGATTTTATTCGTGCTTGCTTGCAGTGGTACGATTCCGTGCCCGCATGAAGGGCGGATATGGCTGGAGCAGAGAGGCCTGCAGCAAGCGCTGTACTGGCACATTGAGGCGCGCGTTGTGTTGGATCTCCAGGAAATCCATGACTCGGTACGTGCTGTCGCAGATTAACTTCCTTTAACTGATAAATTGCAATGGAACGGCTTTGGACATTTGTCATCGCCGAAAATGTTATGTCATTATGTGAAATGCCACTGAAAAGCACTAGTAGATGATCACTTGATCAGCTGGCCAGTCCATGAGGGTGTGATGCAACATTTGTGTTTTTTCAGCATATGTGTTCTTCTTTCTGTGGAGCTGTGCTATTGTGTTTCTCTCTGATATATTTCTTAGTTGTATGAGTTATGTTTAGCAATTCTGAAAAACGATGACAGATTTCCTCCGTTTTCCATTCTATATTAAGTTATGTTGCCTTACTTGATTATTTGTTCATGATTATGCTTTCAGATTAATGGGCGAGAACTCCATTTCTCGATGGTAGATGGTGACTTCAAGAAGTTCGAAGGCAAATGGTCCATAAGATCTGGTCCAAGGTATGCATCTGCTGGTCATTTTCTTTTCTCAGATAAGTGGGATGGGATGTAAATCAATAAAGACATAAGTACATGTATCTTATATACTTGTATACTACCTTATATATTGCTTTTCTTTTCATGAACATCCTGCTTAAGTTCAGCACTAGCTTATCTTTGCATCCCCGTGATGCGCCGGACTAAAGCTCTCCAACTTCTTGTGAGCGAAAAAAAGATATTAAGTCTAATGTGCCCTATTTTGATTTTTTTTTCTGCTACCAGTGTCCCTCTAGTGCAGTTTTGCTGTATGAAGTTAATGTGATACCAAGATTTAACTTCCGGCTATATTTCTTGAAAAGATTATAAGGTCGATCTTCCACGTAAATCTTGGTGCCTTGGCTTGTAGATTTGAAAAGATTTATTTGGAAAATCAAAGTTGTGGTTCGAGAAAATTCTCTCGTTGAGGACTTAAAGCCATCATCTACTTCTTCTCAGCTTGATAAATTCCCTAGTACGACAGTTGATACTTCTTCTAGTAAGTTTAAAGAAGCACCTCACACTTACGGTGTTAGCAAATTGTGCTTCCATCACCGCTCAATTGATTAGCAAATGGGGTGTATATGGAAACATATGCGAATTGATAGGCCTTGTGTGGTAGATGAGATCCATCTTGAAGATTTGATGGCATGTTGGTTACTAAACTTATATCAATAATTATTGGATTCTTAGCCATCAAGGGAAGGGCATTAAAGTTTTGTCTTATCTGTGATACGGTTGTGCGGTGTGCATGAAGGAACATGACGGGCCCACAGATGTGTTTTTTTGCTAGTATCCTTTGAAAGCACGGTTCAGGAGGTATGGAATGTTCTCCACGGCATATGAGAATTTGCCCGAGTAAGTAGTTCTATCTTTCTACTATCTTTTGAGTAACATTCTTATTTTATTACTGGTATGATCTAACAAAAATCATTTGATAGATTCATACCAAACCTCGCCATCAGTAGGATTGTACTTCGTGATAATAACAAGGTCCGCATAATGCGGGTAGATATGTGGTTCTCTTCTCCTTTGTTTTTACTCCCTCCATTACTTTATGTAGGGCGTGAGGGAGTTTTGGGTTTTGATTTTTTTTCTTAGGTGCCGCATTTCAATCGAGGTGATGTTGGTAGATAATTGTGCAAAATTTAATTGCATACATGAAGCCAAAGCGTTTGCATTAATCGTTTGCATGCAAGACCGAATAAAAACAGAGCCGTGCGCTTCTTCGCTGAAACACATCGCATTAACCACATCTCGCATGCGGCTTAATTAGAAACCATTATTGATCTTTCTTATTATTTGCATTTCCTTAGTATCCGAGATATTGTCCTAAACGCCTTATAAAAAATGATAGAGGGTGTATTACACAAAGATAAAGAAGTCCTCAAGTCATACTGTTTTTCTCTTGTGTCTGGTTTCGCCTGGCCGTGGTCTAATATCGGGGTATACCACGCATTACGTATAATCGTATGGCTCGTGGTGAGACTTCGATGGCTAGCTCAAGGGACACAAGACTTAAGATTTATACTTGGTTCGAGGCGGAATCGACGCCCTAGTCCGCCTCCGGCCTGAGTCATTATGTGGCCGAGCTCAAACGCCAGATCGGGGAAATACAAGCATGTCGAGAGGGAGGCCGGCTCCCAAGTCTCAAAGTGAGTGATGTGTGCGTATGATTGTCGAGAGTTTCGTGGTGCGAGAGGGGGTCTAAAAACCTCCTCCTTTTCGGCGCCCAAGACCCCCTTTTAGCCGCCGCAAGGGGAGATACACGGGTGCCACAAGGAGAAGGATCAAAGAGGAGAAGAACACCAAATAGGAGGGGTAAAGTGCTAATTGACGCGGGACCCATAGGTTGCGCGATTCACGCTGGTCGGCATGGGCTCGCTCGCACGTGTTCTCAATATTTTGCCCTGGCCGCCACCGTGACGCGGATTCCTCGGATGGGCGGTCGCGCCCCCATGCCCCGCCGCGATCGTAGTAGGAATACGCCTTGTCTGGATGGCCCGCCTGCAGACTTCGGATGATGTCTTTTTTTGTCGTAGCGGTTGGCGGTATGCGCGTGGTGGGATGCGCGCCGCGACCGGAGGTTAAATTTGTCGGAGTTCAGGCCGAGATTGTCTTAACGGGGTCACGAAGTTGCTCCGGAGCTCGAACTTCGTGAGGTCGCGGCGTTCCGTGGAACCGCGAAGCCCGATCCGTGGGATCGTGAGCCCCGAGCGTGGAACTCCGGGTAAGTTGTAATGGACGCCCGGTGAGACGCGGCTCCCGAAGCCGGAGCTCGGAGACCAGAGGTCGCGGCGAAGTCGCTCGTGAGACCGCGGGCTCGGAGCTCGGAGACCCGTCCCGAGCCGGAGCTCGGGATCGGGCGAAGTCGAGTTCGGGATGTGGTTCGCGTGCCCAGCCCTAAACTCGCTCGAGACGGAGTTCGGGATGTGGTTGCAGGGCCCAAACCCCCTAAACTCGCTCGAGACGGAGTTCGGGTGTGTGGTCGAGCTCGGCGGCGTCGTGGAGCTCCTGCCCAAATTTTGAGATTGTAGGAGGTGGAGCTCGTGCTCAGGCGCAGGCGGAAGTCGCTCTCGCCTCTCCGAGCTCAGGCGCACGGAGACCTCGTTGTCCGGAGAGCTCGTGACGAGGAGAGGACTCGACCGATGACCTCGTTGAAAGGTCCCTTGTGGTTTTTGGTAATTGAGTGTCAACATTAGGTGAACTAATATGTGTGTTTGAGATAATACACGTGAGATTAGTTCACATGTGCTTGACTTAATGAAGGAGCTTTATGGCATATGAAACATGACATGGAGTCATGTGACCAAGGTGGTGAAGATCAAGACAAGGCTTGGCTTGATGGACCGGTTGTAAGTGTGAAGGGCAAGTCGAGGCGGTGAAGCGATAGGATCGCGAGGCGGTGAAGCTTGGCAAGACTTGGCGCCCGGACCCGGACCGACGCAACGGTGAAGAGCAAGTGAGGTCAAGATCGATGGACCAATAGTGTCACGTGATGATATGAAGTGGATCATATCATTTGGTGTTCGTGTTGGTGCATGTGTTGCATCGGCACTTGGAGATAGAGCGGAATGAAAATGCGCCAAGGCAAAGGTATAACCTATAGGGCATTTTATTTCGCCGATCATTGGTGCTTAGAGAAGTTTATGACCAGGGTTTAGGATAGATGGCCGTACTATCAAGAGGGGCAAACTTGTTTGCATATCGGTCATCTAGTGCCACTTGTGCGATCTAACTGCGATGTGTTAGGATCGAAAGTGGCGTGGTAAGAGCAAGAGAAAATTCTTTGAAAATGATTGTGAAAATGCTAACACACATGCACATGGTGATGTACACTTGGTGGTGTTGGCACATTTGCAAAGGAGAAGTTGTTTCGGTGTTTTCGGACACTTGGACTGCTCTTAGAGTGGAATAACGCTTTGATCCATTGTGAGTTGGATCAAGTAACTATGTGGGTTGTGTAGCCCTCTCGGTAAGCTTTCCATAGAGTCCAAGATCATCGAAAAACTGAGTTCGGATGAAGGAGACATCGCCGTTTTACCGAAAGCGCTGGTCCGACCGGACGCGGTGACCGGACGATGATGGCGCGACCGGTCGGTGCGCCCGCGCAGAGAGCTCGCAGCTTTGAATTTTTGCCGGACGCGCCGACCAGGATGCTATGATCGGACGGACATGACCGGACTCGGCCGGGTGAGTCCTGGTAGCCAAGCCGTGGGTTTGGACCAACGGCTCTATTTAGCTTGGGGCTATAAATAGAGGATGTGGTCGGCCATGGCGGTGCTTAGCACCTTGGGGACTTTGTGTCCATGCTTGAGAGTGCTTGAGAGCCCTCCCACTCACTTGTGATTGATAGAGTTCATCCAAATCAAAGTGAGGAGTGATTCTAGTGCATTAAAGCGTTGAGAGATCGCGATTCGTGGCACTAGGTGATCGTGTTGTAAGCCGGTGTGCTTGTTGCTCTTGGAGGTTGCCACCTCCTAGGCGGCTTGGTGGCAAGAGACTTCGCGGAAGCACATAACGGAGATTGTGCGGTGTCCGAAGGAGGATTTGTGAGAGGTTCGTGCTCACCTCGTGGGGATCGCCAAGAGCGACACTACTAGAGCGTGTCGGTGAGTACCTCCCTTGTGCGTGTGGTGTCTTGCGGTGCCTTGAGAGGCTCATTTGAGAGTGGTGTCTTGCGGTGCCTTTGGGGGCGTGCCTTGAGGGCAAGTGATGGGAGAATCACACCGAAGAACCATCTAGGTGAAACACCAAAGGAACCACCCAAGGTGTTGGTCGACACAACGAGGAGTAAGGGGAAGTTGGCAAGCTTCCCGATACCTCGATAAAAATCACCGGTGTCAACTTGTCTACTCTTCTCGGTGGTTTGCATTCTCTAAATCACAAGCTTCTCGTATTTATATTCATATATATCTTGTGCTTGTGCTTGTGGTGTAGCTCTTGCAATTACTAGCTTATGTAGCTTATTAGTTGCTTTGCTTAGTTTGTGTAGCTAAGTAATTTGAGCCTTTGGGTTAGGCGTGTGTCGCCTTGTCCTTAGTGCATCTAGTGAGCTTAGGATTGGCTTTGTGCTTTTGCTTATTAGAATTGTGTAGGAGCTCACCCTTGTTTGAAGTACTAGTGCATAGGTTTGTGTGACCTTGCAATAGAAACGGTTAGAAGCTCAAGCTAAGCTTATCACCTCATTTGCTTTGTGTAGGATTTTTTGTGAGGTGATTTAGAGTCATAGCTAGAGGGGTGAAGTCTTGGCTAAACGAATAGTTTCATTTCCGCATTATATTTGTTTTAGCCGGCGCAATTAGTTTTAGAAAGGACTATTCACCCCCCCTCTAGTCCCCATCTCGACCCTACACTGCGTGCTCGCCGGAATGACGGAAAGAGCTCGTCGGCGTAAGAGCTTCTGACGAGCTCGTGCGGCGTAAGAGAAGTCGAGCGAACCCGGGGTCGTACGTGCCGCGAGGCAAAGGTGATCCGCACGACCCCGAGGTCGCGGGTGCACCCGACAAGGTGCCGGGGTTCGGGCTCCGTCCTCCGAGCTCGTGCGAGACACGTGGTTCTGACTCGGCCCCACACGAAGCCGAAGTTAGGACTAATGTTGTTATTGTTTTTTGTCGCGATTAGTCGTGTGTTTAGGGTACCCCGATATAGGGTATCCCCACAGTAGCCCCGAGCGTCTGGGGGAGATGGCCCCTCCAGACGTTTTGCGATGACCTCGAGACCGTGGTGAGGGATAAGGGCCGCTGGGGTTCAATTCGTCCACGGGTGCGCGGGCGCGCACCACGGAGTGTAGCCGCCTCCGTGGGAACGAAGTTCTCGCCCGAGGCTTTAATTGATTCGTGTTTTCGTTCGTTTCCCCACGGTTTGCCTCAGTAGAAGGTGAGCTCGAGCTCGATGGCCCTCGAGTGTGGGGGGGGCCGAGGTCAAGGTCGTCGTGATTGCCGTCGGGTTCGTTCCCGTTCCGAAGGTGCGTGCGAAGCGCACCCGCCGTGTAGCCCCCGAGGTCTGGCCACGAGAGTGTTACACTCTCGTAGAGGCTTGTATTTTGAGTCGATAGGCGGAGTTCGTCTTGACTCTTGTTTGAGTCGTTTTTTCGTTTTCATTCCCCATTCGCTCTCTCTCGGAGAGGTGGGGGTGAGCTCGTGCCTCTCGTCTTACCTCGGTGGCCGAGATGAGGTGCTCGTGAGTTACTAGCGGGTAGCTCGAGTGAAGCCCGAGCTCGTCACCGTCGCCCGACAAACTAGCGGATCGACCTCATGTTCGGGTGCCTCAACCTCTATAATTCTCGAGATCTTTGAGACCCCGAGGGCTCGTCGCCTCCTCGTCGTCGAGGAAATCGAGGTCGATTCGATGCACAGTGTCGCGGAGCCGATGTTCCTAAGTGCTCTCAACCTTCTATAATTCTCGAAAGCACGTCGCGGAGCTCCGGCGCGTCAATCACGCACATAGGCGCTCGGGGCGCTCGTCGACGCGGTCCCTCGCTCGGGTTGGCCCATGGCGCCCGTCCAACCCGACGGCCGGGCCGATCCATGTGGCGTGACCGCGCCCATCTCGCGGATGAGCCGCAGCCGCCGCGGCTCAAGGCGCTCTTCCGACTTTTACCACCAAGGCGGAAGTCGAGGGGCCTTTCTAGGTTGCTTCCGGCCACAAACCGCGAGGTCGCGCGGGTCGCGGGGTGTCATTGCCCGAGGACGTAGCGGCCTATACCCTTCTCCGACCGCGTAGGCGGCGGAGCGGCCCCGCAGTCCGCGAGCCACCGTGTGGGACGGGAGGTCGTGGCGGCCGGAGGGACTGAGGCGATCCGGCCCCAAACCGCGAGGTCATTGCGTCGCTGTGGCCGGGTCGCGGCCTACCGCCCCGCACTCGCGAGGCGTGCTAGGTCGCGGCGCGGGACGCTACTGGACTGCGGCCGCGCTGCAGCTGCTGGCAGGTGCGCTACGCGGGCCCGGTCGCGGCGAGGCTTAACGAGCCGTCGCCTGGGAAAGTCGCTAGCGTGTACGTACGGATCGCTACGGGCGCCGGTCGCTATTAACACGAAGCGCGGGGCGTAGGTCGGCGATAACGGAGGCGCTAAGACGATGGCGCGCAGCTCGTGGACGTGGTGGCGCGGTCGCGGCGCTCAAGCCGTAGGTGTGCGGGCTTCCGGCCGTCCTCGACCTCTGTTACGCGGCCGCGACGGTCATAAAGTGGAGGTGGTCCGCGCCCCTTGGTCGTTTTGAGCAGACAAGTGGGCACGCATGCGGTGGGCCGGGGCGTATGGTGGCCCGATCTATTTTTAGACGCGGCGGCACAAAGATACCGCCGCGGCGCAGGCGATCGCCCGATCCATTCTTAGTCGCGGCGGCACTGATGTGCGCGCGGCATCCGCAGGTCGCCCCCGACCTATTATTAGCGCAGTGTGACGGCGTGAGGTCGCGCGCGGAAAGGGAGCGTGAGGCCGAGGTCGTCGGGCGCCGGATTTTGCGCTGGGCGGGGGGCGCCGCAAGGTCGGGGCAAAGGCGGGCGGTCGTCGCGGTGAAGGCGGGCTCGCTTCCCGCCAGTCGCGGCGGACGGAGGCGAGCGGCCCCCCGCTTGCTAGGGTCTTGTGGAGCTGGATATGCGGCGAAGGCCCGGAGCGCGAGGTACTGGACGGGCCAAGTCAGGCGTGCATAAGGGGGTGTTATTTTTACCTCATCCGCCGTTAGTCGCCGACCTGAGGCCTAACAAACGTGGGTCGCTATTGCGCGAGTCTGAGGCCGACGCTTTCCGCCTCTACCACGCGAGACGGACGGTTGCTCTGCATGGACCTCTCCGCGCGACCGTGACTTGTTGTTGTGGAGGTCGTGGCGTGGCGGGAAAACTCGCCGACTCAAGTCGCGCTCCTCACGCCGCGAGCTCAAGTCGATGGCTTGAGGTCGCACGAAGCCGCAGTGAGTCGCGGGCGCTTTGGGAGTGTCGGAGGTTCGTGACGAAAGGAGTTCGTGACGATGAGGAAAGAGGTCGATTCGACCCGAGGTCGCCAAGGCGCATGCCGGGCGCTTTATGACGCATTTTCTTCTTTGGCGCGGTTTTATCGGTTCCCGAAGTTCGGGTTGTGTTTCAGAGGAGCGACATTGGCGGGCCATTCGCTAGCCGCTGAAGCGCGGAGGTCGATAGCGCCGCGCCATGCCTTTAAACATTAACCCCGAGCTCACCAAACGATATTTCGCGAGATTGAAAGGAAGGGCAAGTAAAGGTCATCCGAACGGATCGGGAGTCGGTGCGACTTTTGTGAAAAGGTAAAGACGCGGGGTGTGCACCCCCAGGTTCGTGAGCCCCCAGCAAGGGAAGCCCAACCGAATTTTACGGCACGCTATGGGTAAAAGAGACGAGCCGCTTGACGCCCAAAAGGCCGGAGATGGCTCTGGCCGGGCTACGCCTTGATCTTGTTCGCACCGCTGAAAGTGAGCGCGTCAAAGACGAACGCTCGAGGCCTGAGTCTTGATGCGCCGCTGCCGGGATTCGAGCCTCGATGGAAGCTCGGGCTACGGAGCTTGTGACGCAGCCTCTACGGCCAGGCCCGCCAAAAGCCCCGCTGGTGAAGAGCCCTGGGAAGTTCAGCGACGGCGGCGGAGCTCCGCAGCTGGAGCCTCGCCATGAGAGCTCTGAAGCCCTGCAGAAATTCGCTCGACCGACCCTGGGCGAGGCTCCTGTCGAGCCGAGGCTGAGGTACTCGACAGCCGCGAGGGTCCCCGCGGTGAAGTCAAGGTGGAGTCATCGAGAGAGCTCGCTCAACGAGCTCCGGCCGGCTTCCCACCACGGAGGTCGGGTTGCAGTCTGTTGTGGCAAGGATGCCCATCGCAAGATGGAAACGCGCTGGCCGAACTCCAGTGGCCAGCACGAGCTCGGATAAACCTCGAGCTCGGCGGCGGACAACTCGTGGGCGACGCTGAGCCGAAGCAAGGCCAAGCTCGGGAGGCTTGGCTACACGGCCGACGGCGAGGCGAGCCGGGCGCTGCGCGCGAGCTCTGGAGTTCGGGTGGCGCCGCAACTCTGGGCGAGGGCGAGAGGCTACGCGGGCGCTGGAGCTCGGTGTTCTGCCACTCTAGCAACTCGCGGCGAGGCGGAGCCGCGATAGCGGGCGCTGAGCTCGGGAGCTCGGCGGCGCGCTGCAACTCATGCGCGAGGCGCTGAACTCGGGATGAATTAGGGAGCTCGGCGCAGAGAGCTCGCGGGAGGAGCTCGCCGACGGAGCTCGAAGAAAACTCTGCGGGCGAGAACGCTGACGCAGGCTCGAGGTGGAGTTTGTTCAACCCACGGGCTACGGGCGGAGCTCAAGGAGGAGCTTAATTCGCTCGATCCGGGCGCAGGCTTGACGCTGAGGCTTGAGGTTGAGTTCGCCCTGAGAGCCTCGCGGAGCTCGCACGACGATCGAGCTCATTCGAGCGCCGGTGGACGACGGTGTTTCGAGGTGAGGCTCAAAGAATGGCGTGGTTCAACGACGGAGACTTGTGCGAGGCTCGACGGTTCATCCGCGCAGCCTCGCGGACGAAGGGTCGCGGCGGAGCTTGACGACGGAGATTTGAAGAGCTTATCGGCGGCGAAGCTCGTATCGCGGCGGCAGAGCTCTGAGAAGCTTGTCGATGGAGAACTCGTGGTCCGAGACCGGCGGCAGAGCTCGAAGGAGCTTGTCGGCGGAGAACTCGCGGGCCGAAGCTCGACGATAGAGCTCGTGGGCGAGCCGGCGGCGAGGATGAGTTCGGTGGTGTTAACACCAAAATTTGGTAAAGCCCGAATGGCGAGTGGGCCAAAGATATAACGATTCGGGTAAGAAGTCATTCGGCTAGCAAAAATGCAACGGTAGTAATCAGAGCATCTCGAAGCCAAGTTATTCGGCTAAGGAGCCCGAGTCCGAGGGAGGAGTTGAGCACGAGATGGTCCGGCAAGCGCGGAGCCGCCAAGGAAGATATCCGGATGAGGGCCCACGCCACGCGCCATCTCACGACTCGAGAAGACTTGGAGGACAATGTATCTTAGCTAGGTATTTTCGCTACTTTATTCGTGAATTAGTTAGGACTCGCCAAAGCCTAGGGTATAAATATGAGACCCCCGAACCGTGAAACGATCTACCAAATTAATACAACAAACCCGCCCGCGTTCGCCCGCGCCACCCTTCGAGTCCGCCGTGTCGCCGATCTATCATGAGGATTCATCGACCCGCCGACCTCCGAGGTACCGCAACCTTGCACCATGTCTAGTATCGCCAGCGGATTTAGATTATTGCAAGTAGTCTTGTTCACGCTTTAGTATCGCCAGCGGATTTAAGCTATCCGGGGCAAGATGGTTCTTTTGTCGCATCATGAGCCATCCGGTGGGCTAAGGTCCGCTTAGAGCTAGTTATCGGGCTTCATTAGATCCGCAAATCTAATGAATTCATTAAGTTACCAAGTGGTGCATGCTTCTTATTTATTTATTTATTTATTTATTTATTTAATTATGATTGCATACACTTTTTGCCCAATTTAGATTGATGTGGCTCGGCTTTATCTTATGTTAGATCTAGATGTCATCAATTCTTTCAATGATTCATCATTAGCTTGTCATTAGATCTATCCGTTCTTTTCATAGCCGAGCCTAGATCAATCTAGGTTGTCACGTGTTGCGGGTTCTTGCGCCGCGTTTAGTCATGAGTCGCGCGGCGGGCTAAGGTTTTTGCGTGTGAGTTCCTTCTTCATGGACCTCCGATTCGGCAAGCTTGCCGAATACGATTATGTGTTTACTCGTATCTTGCATGTGTAAGTCTACCTATCGTTAGAGTCTAGTCCGCAAGCCGTATCATGCGGTGGATTAGCTTGTTGCGGTGTATCATGCGGTGGATATCCGTTAGGGACGAAAAGGGTTTAGAACGGTTAAGTCCGCAAGTGGTATCATGCGGTGGATTAGCTTGTTGCGTTGTATCATGCGTGGATTCTTCGTTAGGACTGATTGGGATAAATCTACGGCTTTGCTTTTAGATTAGATTTGCATATGTACTTTACTTGTCTATGCATACGGCGTTTCAACGCAGTAATGAGTATTTATAGATCCGTTTAGATGTATGCGTGCTTTTAGCTTGTCGGGGGTTAGATTGTATCATGCGGTGGATTGATCTAGTCGTGGTAAGTGGTTTAGATCTCAGTAGCAAGTGGTATCATGTGGTGGATTAGCTTGCAAGGGTTTAAGCTCGACGGGTTTAGGAAGGCTAGACGCGGCGGCGAGACTAGTTGGATGAAACCTATGCATGTGTCATCTAGATTAGGTTACATTTATGAGTTACCCGCTTTTGTTCCATGTTGTCAATTAATTCGATCTACGCAATAGAGCTTTTATGATGTCATACCATGATGATCGACTTTACTTGTTCAAACATGTCTTCTATGATCATTTGGCAAGCGGTTATTACATTACATCTTTGTACATGTTTACCGAATGCATTCATTATCTCCGGGTCGACGAGATAGCTCTCATAGCTATATGTCTTTACACCCGGCCTTAGAGCCATACATGAACGTATCTTGGTCTCACCGGGCATGTTTTCGGGATCTCACGTTTACCTCCTTGTCAATTAACATGTCAAATTGATAGGGCACGCCTTCGGATCAAGACACTCGGCAAATGGTAAAGCCGGCTATTCCGGCTTGTCGGTGTATGCGGTGCGGGGAGAGGTTTTGTGCCCTACGGTGGCGCGGCAACTTGTGCGGCGCGGAGACGCGAGAGACGGAGGTCGCCGCGGGACGGTGGCAAAGGCTGCGCCTTCTAGCCGCGCGACTCGCTACGAAGGTGGGCCGCGGCCCCGGCGGGATGGGTGCCGCGGGCGGCGTGGCGCGAGAGGCGAGGCAATCTGCGCGACGCCCGGCCATCGACCATTAGTCGTCGGCGTGACGAGGCGAGGCGCACTACGTCGTCGCGCGTGACGGGCGGTGATGCGCCGGTCATCGCGACCCTCGCGATCGGCTCGGGAACCTGGGTGTACGGCAGAGTGTCGGTGACGACGGTGAAGAAAACGCGATCCGCCTAGCGGCGCCGGATGGGGTTGATGGCGCAGAATCGGTTCGCCTCGAAGCGTGCCAACTCGGAGTTGTTGGCGTCGCGGATCGGCCGAGGGCGGCAGCCTAGCGAGGGACTCCTCGGAGTTTGGGACGGCGAAGGTGAGGCGTCCCAAAGCGCGGGCGCTTTGGTCGCCCGGCGGCGTAGTGGATGAAGCCATCGAGGCGGTGACCATCGCCGTCACGACGCGCTTCCTACAGCGCGCCAGCCGCCGTGTGGTCTAATATCGGGGTATACCACGGACACGGTACAATCGTATGGCTCGTGTGAGATTTCGATGGCCTAGCTCAAGGGACACAAGACACAAGATTTATCTTGGGTTCGAGGCGGAATCGACGCCCTAGTCCGATCTCCAAATGAGAGTCGTTATGTGGCCGAGCTCAAACGCCAGATCGGGGAAATACAAGCATGTCGAGAGAGGAAGGCCGGCTCCCAAGTCTCGCGGAGTAATGTGTGCGTATGATTGTCGTGAGAGTTTCGTGTGCGAGAGCGGGGTCTAAAAAACCTCCTCCTTTCGGTGCCCAAGACCCCCTTTTATAGCCGCAAAGGGGAGATACACGGGTGCCCTATTTTGATTTCTAAAAGACCAACTTCTTGTGAGCGAAAAAAGATATTAAGTCTAATGTGCCCTATTTTGATTTTTTTTTCTGCTACCAGGTCCTCTAGTGCAGTTTTGCTGTATGAAGTTAATGTGATACCAAGATTTAACTTCCCGGCTATATTTCTTGAAAAGATTATAAGGTCAGATCTTCCCCAGAAATCTTGGTGCCTTGGCTTGTAGAGCTGAAAAGATTTATTTGGAAAATCAAAGTTGTGGTTCGAGAAAATTCTCGTTGAGGACTTAAAGCCATCATCTACTTCTTCTCGGCTTGATAAATTCCCTAGTACGACAGTTGATACTTCTTCTAGTAAGTTTAAAGAAGCACCTCACACTTCTCGGTGTTAGCGGTGTGCTTCCATCACCGCTTCGAATTGATTAGCAAATGGGGTGTATATGGAAACATATGCAGAATTGATAGGCCTTGTGTGGTAGATGAGATCCATCTTCAAGATTTGATGGCATGTTGGTTACTAAACTTATATCAATAATTATTGGATTCTTAGCCATCAAGGGAAGGGCATTAAAGTTTTGTCTTATCCTCGTGGATACGGTGTGCGGTGTGCATGAAGGAACATGACGGGGCCCACAGATGTGTTTTTGCTAGTATCACCGCGTGAAAGCACCGGTTCGTGAGGTATGGAATGTTCTCACGGCATATGAGAATTTGCCCGAAAGTAAGTAGTTCTATCTTTCTACTATCTTTTGAGTAACATTCTTATTTTATTACTGGTATGATCTAACAAAAATCATTTGATAGATTCATACCAAACCTCGCCATCAAGAGGATTGTACTTCGTGATAATAACAAGGTCCGCATAATGCGGTAGATATGTGGTTCTCTTCTCCTTTGTTTTTACTCCCTCCATTACTTTATGTAGGGCGGAGGGAGTTTTGGGTTTTGATTTTTTTCTTAGGTGCCGATTTCAATCGAGGTGATGTTGGTAGATAATTGTGCAAAATTTAATTGCATACATGAAGCCAAAGCGTTTGCATTAATCGCTTGCATGCAAGACCGAATAAAAACAGAGCCGTGCGGCTTCTTCGCTCATTTAAAACACATCGCATTAACCACATCTCGCACGGCTTAATTAGAAACCATTATTGATCTTTCTTATTATTTGCATTTCCTTAGTATCCGAGATATTGTCCTAAACGCCTTATAAAAATGATAGAGGGTGTATTACACAAAGCATAAAGAAGTCCTCAAGTCATACACAGTTTTCTCTTGTGTCCACGGTTTCGGCCTGTCGTGGTCTAATATCGGGGTATACCACGCATACGATATAATCGTATGGCTCGTGTGAGACTTCGATGGCCTAGCTCAAGGGACACAAGACCTTAAAGATTTATCTTGGTTCGGGGGCGGAATCGACGCCCTAGTCCGATCTCCGGTCGGAGTCATTATGTGGTCGAGCTCAAACGCCATATCGGGGAAATACAAGCATGTCGAGAGAGGGAGGCCGGCTCCCAAGTCTCGTGGAGTGATGTGTGCGTATGATTGTCGTAGAGTTTCGTGTGCGAGAGCGGGGTCTAAAACCTCCTCCTTTCGGTGCCCAAGACCCCCTTTTATAGCCGCAAGGGGAGATACACGGGTGCCACAAGGAGAAGGATCAAAGAGGAGAAGAACACCAAATAGGAGGGGTAAAGTGCTAATTGACGCAGCGGGACCCATAGGTTGTGCGATTCACAAAGTGGTCGGCATGGGCTCGTTCGCACGTGTTTCAATATTTTGCCCTCGGTCGCCACCGCACGGATTCGGGGATGGGCGAGTCGTGCCCCCATGCCCCGTCGCGATCGTAGTAGGAATACGTCTTGTCGGGATGGCCCGCCTGCACGCCGGATGATGTCTTTTTGTCGTGTAGCGGTTGGCGGTATCGCGGCGTGGTGGGATGCGCCAGTGCGCTCCCGAGGTCGTGACGAAGTCGGAGTTCAGCGGAGATTGTCTTAACGGGTCACGAGTTGTCGGAGCTCGGAACTCGTGAGGTCGCGGCGTTCCGTGGAACCGCGAAGTCGGGATCTGTAGGATCGTGAGCTCCCAGTGTGGAACTCGGGTAAGTTGTAACGCGACGTCGGTGAGACCGTGGGCTCGAGCTCGGAGCTCGGAGACTGTAGGTCGCGGCGAAGTCGTTGGTGAGACCGCGGGCTCGGGCTCGGAGACCGGCCCCGAGCCTCGGAGCTCGGGGATCGGGCGAAGTCGGAGTCGGGATGTGGTTCTGCGGCCAGCCCCTAAACTCGTTCGAGACGGAGTTCGGGATGTGGTTCTGCGGCCCGGCCCTAAACTCGTTCGAGACGGAGTTCGGGTGTGTGGTCGAGCTCGTGCGTCGTGGAGCTCGGGCTCCAAACTTTTGAGATTGTATGAGGTGGAGCTCGTGCTCGTGCGAGGCGGAAGTCGCTCGCCTCCGAGCTCGTGCGCACGGAGAACTCGTTGTCCGGAGAGCTCGTGACGAGGCGGAGAGGACTCGGCCCGATGACCTCGTGCTCGTCCGGGACGGAAAAAGAGCTCGTGCGGTAAGAGCCCGTGACGAGACGGAAAGAGCTCGTGCGTAAGAGCTCGCACGAGGCGACGTAAGTCGTGTGGAAGAGCTCGTGACGAGGTGGAAAGAGCTCGTCGGCGGAAGAGCTCGCACGAGGCGGACATAAGTCGTGTGGAAGAGCTCAGACGAGGTGGAAAGAGCTCGTGCGCGGAAGAGCTCGCACGAGGTGGAAAGAGATCGTGCGGAAGAGCTCGTGACGAGGCGGAAAGAAGTCGTTTAACCCGGGGGTCGTGCGTGCCGCGAGGCAAGGTGATCCGCACGACCTCGAGGTCGCGGGTGCACGGGACAAGGTGCGGGGTTCGGGCTCCGTCCTCCCGAGCTCGTGCGAGGCGGGGTTCGACTCGAGCCCACACGAGGCGGAGTTAGGACGAATGTTGTTATTGTTTTTTGTCGCGATTAGTCGCGGTGTTTAGGGTACCCCCGATATAGGTATCCCACAAGTTCACTCAATTGTTTTCATTGTGCTCATCTGAAAGAAAGTTCTGTAAATTCAGTCGGATAGTCTTTGTTTTCTTTTTCAATCATTATATCTTTTGAAATCGTTTTTTTCTAGGAGGGTTGCAAAGGCCTGCTGTATATGGTCCTTCATGCCCGTGTTGTTATGGATCTTCGTGAAAAGTTTGAGCAAGAGATCAGGTTTGAACAAGTTGAGGGTGATTTTTACTCGTTTTAAAGGAAATGGCGCTTAGAACAACTTGGGGATCAGCACACCCTGTTGAAATACATGGTTGAGACTAAGATGCATAGGGACACCTTTCTTTCTGAGTCTATCCTTGAAGAGGTAAGCCATATATGCATTTTCTTTAATTTGTATAACATTCCACTTGTTAGCTTAAGCTGGTTAAAGTAGGCTTTTTATGTGCACACTGTATTCTGTTTTGGTTATAAAAGTGCTTTGCATGGTAATTGGTATATACTTCATGCCTTCTCAAATGGTATAAGCTTACTATAGTTAAATTTTTCGTATTCCGTTCATTTGAACTTAATTATGTCTAAAGAACCTAACAGGGATCGGTTTTCCATTTTCTTGGTGGCTTACGCCTCTCAAATATCCAAATTAAAAACACGAAGGTATTTTAACAGCATTTGACAAGTCATGTTGTATCATCAGCTCTTCAAATTCCAGGTGAATACATTCTGTAGGAGTTAGGACACCAAAAAAAAAAATTATCATGGTTTCTGACATTTTTTTACTTGCTTTTGACATTATGCTGATTTTTTCGTGCTCTTGGATTAATTGTATGTGGTGCCTTGATAATTATTTCAGCTGAATGCTTTGGTGAAGTTTAATCTCTTTAGAGATAGTAGAGCAGACTGTTCATTTTCATCAATTACAGGTCATATATGAACATCTTCCATCAAACTTGTGTGCAATCCGTGATTATATTGAAAAGGCCGGAGCCAAGGGTAGCAATTCCACAGCTCATTCTGATATGCCCATACACCCAGATGCTTATGCTGAAAGCAGGCAATCTAAGCAAGCATCTTTGTCTTGCTCATCCACTACCATGAAGCAGAGACCAAAAGTTCCAGGGTTGCAAAAGGACATTGAGGTCTTAAAGTCAGAGCTTGAGAATTTCATTGCAGAGTATGGTCAATATGGTTTCATGCCTAAGAGAAAGCATCTCGGTCTCATGGAAGGGTGGATATCGAGAAGGGCAATAACACGAATGGGTGGGTTCCGAAGATTGCCAGCATAATGGATCTTTCTCTTTCTTACAAAAATCGAAAACCAAGAGGCTATTGGGATAATCTAGAAAACTTGCAAGAAGAGGTAATATTTATATATCTTTAGCTCCCTCCTGTGCTTATCAGATATCCATTCTATTCTAGCACAAGAATCAGGTAATAACCATGTTTTTTAATCTTTGAATAGTTTTGCACCATACTATTGCAAATAGAGTTAAAACTTGCCCCCTTATATTTCTAGTATGAATGAAAGCTAGCACTCTGCGACTCTGTCCATTGAATTTTATAACGTCATATGCTGTATTCAATATTTTCTTCAACTTCTGACATCAGCATCTGATCACTATATACAGATCAGCCGGTTCCAGAAAAGTTGGGGGATGGATCCTTCTTATATGCCAAGTAGAAAATCTTTTGAGAGGGCAGGTAATATCTGTAGCCCATTGTTGGAAAATTAAAAAATAAGTATTGTGGCACTTTCATGCTACTGTTTTATTCATTTTAGCACAAATGTCTTTGGCTTTATACGATCATTACATGAAAAACAGAAAATTGGCTCCTTTTGTAAGGTTAAATGTGCAGGTTAGATTGGTATCGTGTCATGAAGTTTCCTTGTCTGGCTTTTGCAATGATTTTTTAAGGTGCTTTTTGAAATGATTTTCATGCTCTGTTGGTAGGTCGTTACGACATTGCTCGGGCATTGGAAAAATGGGGTGGGGTGCAGGAGGTTTCACGCCTTCTCTCTCTTAAACTAAGACATCCTAGAAGGCAAGGCGACTTGGATGATGAGAGCCAGTCTGAATCCCCATCTGAGATGGCAAAAGAAGCACGGGGCGAAACCTGATAAAGGCAATGTTTCCCCACATGCACAGAAATGGCTCCTGAAGCTGAAGGATTTGGACATCAATTGGGTGGAATACTAGATGAAGCTCTGAGAGAAGATATGGCCTCATTATTAGCTGAACTCTTTTCCCTTCCTCGGTGGGCGATCTGGAAACCTTCCGACAGAGACACCGCGAATTGTGTGTACAGAAAAGCGCAGTACATGGGCCAACCCATTCAGAGGATCTGTCCTGCTATTGGTGATGCTGATCTGTGCATCCATCTTCGGTTCTCATAGTTTCCTCAGGTAGCTCATATATATCAGTGATAACTCATGGTCTCAACTTCTTACCATGTCTACATTGACGATTTTTTTAGGAAAACATCTCACACTGATTAAGCCATCTGAGATGGCAAAGAAGCATCGGACACACAGAAATGGCTCCTAAAGCTGAAGGATTTGGACGTCAGCTGGGTCAAATACTATACTATAGATGATGCTATGAGAAAAGATATGGCCTCTCAACTCTTTCCCTTCTTCGGTGGTGATCTGGAAACATTCATACAAAGAAGCTGCAAATTGTGTACAGGAAAGCGCAATAAAAAGGGCCAACCCATTCTGAAGGTTGAAGCTACCAGCAGGCAACAGGTTTTCTTGTCACTTGTCAGTAATCACGACTCTTGGGTCTTGGCTACTGTGTTTCTAGATCTGCAGACTATACTAACAGCTTTGTTGCGGTCAAATTGATCCGCGGATTTGACAAAGACAAGCCACTAAACGCAGAATGGGTGTGCCATTTCGTGTTCGAGTCAGCCTTGCCTTTCAAAACAGGTGGTCATCGCTGGGTCGCCTACTTTTGTTAGTGATGATGGCCCTCTTTGTTTTGACACGGAAAAGAGAAGGTTCCGTTCGGGCCCATCCAGTAATAGTTTCAGCGGCACGTTTACATTACATTGTTGTCAATCAGGCACAGGCACATAGCTACATGACGGGTCTGTAAGAGAAACCAGATAATTAGAACGTGAACTTTAAAGTGTAAAAAAATTAAGATGCGATTATAATAAATAAAAAGTTGCATGGCGGGTCTGTAAGAAAAACCAGATAATTAGAACGTGAACTTTAAAGTCTAAAAAAATTAAGATGCAATTACAATAAATAAAAAGGTCCCGCCGGGATTCGAACCCAGGTCGCCAGATTCAAAGTCTGGAGTGCTAACCACTACACTACGGAACCATTTCTGCATTTTTAGTTCACTTTATGGTATAAGTACGTATTTAAAACACCGAGTGGCGAAATGAATAGCCTTGCCTGTGGACGGACTGGGTGAACTTGCGGTCTTGTACTGAAGATTCCTGTTTGTTTGTGGGGCGCGACAGCATTCCTCAGAGGACGTGTGCTGAGGAAGTGCTCTGAGATGAAATTACCAAAAGCACTGGACCTAATCTTTCTCTCTCAGAATCTGAATTGAACACACGCACTGTCACTGTGTAGGTCTTTCGTAGCTGGCTTTGCAGTTTGCACTACAGTACGTTCCGATCAGATGGTAGCCCTGACTTGGGTTCGATCCGAAAAGCACGAGTCCAGGTGAATTTCCGCAACACTTTTTCTCTGAAACACCCTGCTCGTGTTCGTGTTCTAGAACTTAGAATTCCCGAAACACTTTTCTCTAGAGATTTCAGATTTCAGTTCACTACTGACAGTCTTAACTCCCTAACAGTTCAGCTTACATTATGGAGCTGCTCCGAACTTCCATTTGACGTGGGAAACAATTCTTTTTTTAAAAAATAAACTAATGCATCAATTTTTGAAACAAAACCTCAAGTCCATACTAAAATATGCCGGTTATTTTTTGTAGAAGTAGGGGTGGTGATCCGGGGTAATGCTCGTGTTACCGGATCGACCAAAGCCAGAACACTCTTTTCTACTTAATGAAAAACGCGCCTAGACGTGCTCTTGAAAAAAAAAAAAATATGCCGGTTATTTTGTACAAATTGCAGTGCTCAATACCAAGCTCGATCTGAATTTGATGCTTACAGTTACATAGTATATTGCCATATGGAAGCCACACTAGCAGTGAAAGATCACTTTGTTCCGCCAAGGTTCGCCAGCCAGAGCTTAGAGCAAATCATCAACCAATTCCCTAATCGCTCTACGAATCTGTACACTTCCCTCTTCCTTGGAATGGATGGATGACAGAAGCAGGCATTCTGCCTGCACCTTTTACGCCTTTTACATGGTCATGTACGGCTGCGGTGACAGCAGCTGCCGCGACACCCGGTCACGGTTCCTGGCCGACTCGGAGCGGCCCAGCGCCATCTCCTGCTCCAGATTCGGCGACGGCGCGGGCCCGACCGGGGCCGTCGACGAGACGACCGTCGAGACCATGCTGGAGCTGACGCCGCTGGCCGTGGTGGTGGCCGTGGTGGTGCTCAGGAAGCTGTCGGACGACTTGGGCGGCGGCGGCCTCTCCAGCTCCATGACCCCTTCCAGCATCTGCACCACCTTCCCCATGGACGGGCGCTGCGCCGGCTGCTCCTGGATGCACCAGAAGCTCACCTGCAGAGCGCGCTCCACCTGCGCCATGTCCAGGTCCTCCACGGGGAGCCTCCGGTCGACGATGCCGGCGAGGTTTCCCCTCTCGTACGCCTCGTACGCCCACACCGAGAACTTCTTCCGGCCGGTCTCCTCCGACACGTCGAAGTTGCGGCGGCCGCTGACGGTCTCGAGCAGCACCATCCCGTAGCTGTACACGTCGGACTTGGCCGTGATGGGCAGGTTGGCCAGCCACTCGGGCGCCAGGTAGCCCCTGGTGCCGCGCACGCTGGTGAGCGTGCGGTGGCGGTGGTCCTTGGGGTTCACCAGCTTGGCCAGCCCGAAGTCGGAGACCTTGGCGTTGAAGCTGTCGTCCAGGAGGATGTTCTCGGGCTTGATGTCGCAGTGCACGATGCAGTCGCGGCACTCCTCGTGCAGGTACGTGATGCCCCGCGCCGTGCCCACGGCCACGGCGAAGCGCGCCGGCCACGGCATGGTCTTGTCGCCGCCGCCGAAGAGGAACGCGTCCAGCGAGCCGTTCTTCATGAACTCGTACACCAGCAGCCGGTGCCGGCCCTCGGAGCAGAAGCCGATGAGGCGGACCAGGTTGAGGTGGTGGTGCGTGCTGCTGATGGTGGCCACCTCCATCCGGAACTGCTTCTCCCCCTGCTCGATCCCTTCCAGCTGCTTCACCGCCACCACCGTCCGGTTCGCCAGCACGCCGCGGTACACGGCGCCGAACCCGCCCGCGCCCAGCTTCTCCTTGAACCCCTTGGTGGAGCGCTGCAGCTCGCCGTAGGGGAACTGCACCGGCGCGCCCGACGCGTACTCGAGCAGCGCGTACTGCGACGACGCCGGCCCGTACCTGGCGCTGTGCCGGCAGAAGAACCACCAGAGCGCCCACTCGCAGAGCGCCAGCGCGGACACCACGCCCAGGACCACGACCGCCACGACCCAGGCGCGGACGCCGGAGCCGCCGCGCGAGGTGGCGCCCGCGGTGCCGCCCTCCACCGGGTTGGGCAGCGGCGGGTAGCAGACCTTGACGAAGGACGTGCTGGGCAGCGCCGCCGACTGGTAGCCGCTCACGAAGCTGGAGACCTTGAGGAAGCAGAGGCCCGAGCCGTCGGAGAGCGCGGTGGACGCGACGCAGGAGCTCCCCGAGAGGCAGTTGAGGCGGCAGGCGGTGATGCCGACGAAGAACTGCTCCGTGGTGATCTCCGGCGGGTAGGTGAGGAACTGCGTGTTGTCGAGCTGGAGCATGGTGGAGTTGCCGGGGCAGCTGGCGAGGTCGACCTTGCGCGTGCACCCGCCGCGCGGCTTGGCGGGGTCGGCGAGCTGGAAGTTCTGCGACGGGCAGCCGCACACGGGCGCCGTGCCGTTGTAGCTGCACACGCCCATGTTGCCGCAGTAGCCGAACACCTGGCACTGGTCCGCCACCGCGGACCACTGCTCCGTGGCGGCGTTGCTGCCCCGGGCGGCGCTGTATGCGCGGAAGTTGCCGTCGGCGTCGAGGCGCACGAAGCGCATCATGTCGCCGCTCGCCGTAGTTGCTGCTGTAGGCGACGACGACGGGGGAGGCGAGGGTGCCGTCGGTGAGGGAGACGATGCCGTTGGTCTGCATCGTGAGCGTGGGCGCGCTCAGCGTCTTGTTCTCCGTGAAGGAGGTGTTGTAGCCCTTGTTGAAGTAGGTGACGGTGGTGGCGGTGCTGGTCCAGCGGAGCGTGAGGTTGCCCGTGTTCCTGTCGACGGAGAAGACGTAGGAGCCGGAGGTGAGGTTCATCCCGGAGGTGAAGTTCTGCGACATGACCACCGTGTCCGTGGGGTGGTCGAACGACTGCCACAGCGTGACGCCGCGGGCGTCCTTGAGCACCAGGTTGCCGCTCTCCTGGACGGCCGCGGCGGACACGTTCTGTCCCCCGTGTTGGTGGACCAGAGCACGGCGCCGGAGCCGTTGACGAGCTGGAGGTCGCCGTTGGACGCGAGGCGGAGGGAGCCGCCCGAGTCAACGGCGGCGCCGGAGCCCGCGGACCAGACGGGCACGCCGCCGGCGTAGGAGATGGCGGCGACGAAGAGCGACGGGGAGGACTGGGACGCCGTGAAGCCGAGCGAGAAGGTGTTGTTGGGTGACGTCCACGTCGCCGAGTTGCCCGGCGACAGGGTCGAACCCACCGGCATGTCCGCGCCGCGGGACAGCAGCGGGAGGAGGAGGAAGAGGCAGCAGCCGAGGGCCGCGAGATCCACGGAGCTTCGCCGCATCTTTGGTCGATTCGGGGGCGGCCGGCGACGATGCCGATGGGGATGGGCGATGGCAGACGGAGAGGCAGCAGCAGCTAGTGATGATCAAGGTAGGCAGCTAACCCCACCTCCGTGCTCTCGCATCGGATGTGCCGTGGCCAGTGTCTTCCTCTTGTCCTTGGCAATTGGTAAGGTTACAATGGGGCGCGTGGATCTGGTCTTGGCACGAGGGGGAAGAAGGGTGGAGATGGAGTGCCGGGCTGGGTACAACAGGGGAGGAGGAGGAGACCGGGACCGGGTGAGGTTGAGCTTGGAAAAAGTCCAAGCGAGCGCTAGTGACTGACTGAGTGACAGTGACGCACACTGCCCGCCTCAACTCGAAGAGATCACTACTCCCGTGGAAACAACAGAGGAACGGCATTAGTGTCGGGTCAAAATGTGAAACCAAAGATCCTGTTCCTTGTCGACAGCGTTGACAGTCCATTAAGCCATGCTTTTAGTTTTGACCATCCAGCTGCTGTGTTTCGACTCGACCACAGGAGACGAGAAGAAGTTTAAACATTGGCATCTGACGAAATCAAATCTTCAGGGATGGATCTCTCTAGTCTTCAGAGTACTAGCATCAGGTCCAGATGGGATGATGACGCTCTGTATGTAGGGGGTTGTAATGAATCATGGCTCTAATACCTCCTTTACAATCTAACTTGGGCCTATAAATTTTAGCTTAAAAATAAATAATATTTTAGCCTAATTTTAATAAGAGCCGATCCATAAATTTGTTAGATAAAATTGGAGGCCCCTTTGTCACCCTATAGTGCGCTCTGCTCAGGACCAGGTCTTGTAATTACGGTACCAGCAGGGCGATGGCAGTGCTGTAGGCGTAATCGCCGCCGTCGCCGCCGTCCTAGGCAGGTATCGACGGCCCTGATGATGATGGTGCCTTGGTGGTGGGCCTTGACCGGGTTCTGGACTGGTTGTGTGGTGGGTGGGTGAGTCAAGGTCAACATGGGCGGCTTAGAATACGACATGGCCTTGTTGTTCATCCTCATCTGATGTCTTCCCTTCCTCGTGCTTTCTCTCTTCCTTCAGATTATTATGAGAGCTCAGCATTTCTCCTTCTACGTTGACTTTGACTATCCTTGTATAAAATGGGCAACGGCAGTTGGGCGTTCATATATTCATTGATACCTCTGCTATTAATTACTTTAGTTATGAGCATAATTACAGATCCATGACGGTCGATGGATGCATGTTGGAAAACTTCACCAATTTTATAGTTCTTCGTTCCCTTTCGTGTAACCATTTTATTTTGCACCCACAAAGTTTAACGTTCGCGTGTAGCAGTTGCTCTACCGCTGTTCAAATGTACCCACGCACATAAATCTCACAAAAATTCACAAAGCTCGCTGATGCCAAAGTCAGCGCCGCCAAAAGAGCCCTGAATCTTTAGGTTGATAATAAATCTGAATGATCAACTCGTTATTGATAGCATATCATCGCTTGTCACCGAAAGAAAGAAGAAAAAAAAAAAAACTGGATCAATAAGAACCGGCGCCACTTTATGCAAGTGTCTCTCTCTTCTCGAAGGTACTAATTTTATATTTATATCACGTGGTTGTTCAAGAAGAAAATTGTTGCCATCGTCATTTCATCTGTACTTGTTTGTACGCACCACAGTTGAAGAGTAAAGGCGGGGTGGACGACCGGTGTTATTTTTTTCATCCAATAAAATTATTATTTTCCGTCGTATAAAATTCATTTACCCCCTTTTGTATACTATATTTTAGAAAGGAAAAACGTCGGGTGTTCTTTGGTTTGGAGCATTGAATTGAATAAATGGAAAATGAAATGATCTCAGACTGACCAGTGGCCCAGACCACAAGCGGCCCGATGCCTTTCAGGAGGGTAGGCCATTTTCTGTAAACGGCCCAGTTACGCCTGAGAAAGCTGGGCCGTGTGTCAGCCTGCGGGAAACGGACCGGGAAGTTAAGCGCTCATCACGTTTCGCCTCAAAAAAAAATAAAAAAATAAAAAAAGATTTGTCGTATTCTGAACTTTGATCAGAACTTCATATGTGGCTATATGGAAAGAGAGGAACAAATGGATATGGGGATTGAGAACAGTGGGTGAAATTGCGTAGCGAACCCTGTCTGTTGCCAGAAACTCGTCAGAAGCCTGGACATCGACGAAACCACGGTGAAGGCCGGCAGCATTTTTTTTTTTTTTTTTTTTGAAAGATCCGGTTTCGGCTTTGATTAATTTAAGGAGAATAGAGTTTGTGACAACACGCGCAAGAAGAAGCGCGTCCGCCTGACAGACCGCTACGAGGGGTGATAGACTCACGCCCGATACAACGAGAGAGAAACAACAACCCGAAGAAGATAGAGTCCGGAGCTCGAGGGCCGTGAAGGTCATCGTTGCCAAAAGACAAACAAGCGCAGCTCCGACTTCCAACCATGGCGACGAGTGCCACTTAACCGGAAGTCGAAATCCACAGCCACGCCGGGGAAGGATACGGCGTTCAAGGAACGCCGCCGTCGCTCGTCTAAGATAGACCGGGTCCTCACCCGTGGACAAATGCTAGGGACGCGACGCCCCAACGAGGATACGGCGCCGCGGCGCGTCACCGTCGCCGGGCTTTCGCCCCAAGATATCCCCAACACCGACGCCGGCCAAGAAACCCGAACCTTGCTTGTCGCCACCGTCGTTGTTGCGGTCGTCAAGCGAAATCTCACCCGAGGAGTGTCGACAGCGCCCGCTCACGCATCGCAGCCGCCGGGCTGCGCGTCACCACCCCCGCCGGCAAGACACAAAGCCGGAAAACCAGACCATCCCATCGCAGCTCATGCGTCCACGCGGACCGCACACCGACGCCGGGCCGCCTTCGTCTTGACCACCATTGCGGACCATGGATGCCACAGCGTGAACCACCGGGGAGGGACGGTTGAGAAGAAGGGCCGCCCCCCGACTTTGCACTAGGTCCAGCCGCCGAGCACCACCACCGGCCGCCACCACATCACCGCCCGGTCGTCGGAGAAGCCCGATCTGGCCAGCCGGGCACCGGATCCGGCCACCTAGGCACCGGATTCGAACCCCCACCGTCAAGAAGAAGGCAGAGATGCTTTCGGGGAAGAGGTGCCCCGCCATCCCGGCGCCGGCCGCAGCCCCAGCCAGGGGGCGCCCGCGCCTCGTGGCGTGGCCGTCGCCACGGTACCGCGAGAGGAAGGGTCGACGGAGGAGCACCGCCACCACCGCTGTATGCGCCCGCTGGAGCTCGGTCGGCGCCCGGCTGCCGCCGCCGCGGCGAGCAGCCCCGCCGAGCTCCACGTCGCCGACGCCGCCATGGCCCGCCGACCAGCCGAGCGCGCGCGCCACCGAAGCTTCCTCGCGAAAGATGGCCCCCGCCGCCGCCCTCGGCAAGCGCACGGCCATGCCGGCAGCTTGCTCCGGCGCGCGGGCGAGATTGGGAGGAGAGGGAAGGGGCGGCGGCTAGGTCACGGCCGCCCGAAGTCGCCCCTCGTGGGGAGCGACGCGGGGGCGGACGGTTCGGTTCGACTCTTTTCACCAAGGGCGGTAGCATTGAAGACGACGACTACGAGTATCGTCTGTCTGCATTGGGTGGAATCATCACTGAGCTTAGACTCCTTTTTGTGTTCGGAGTTTGTTTCCTGGAGCGTGTGTCTGTGATCTGTCCACGAGTCTGTAATAAATCTGCTGATGCTTTAGCAGTCTATGGGTGTAGAAGGTCGAGTGGTTATTCCCAGGTTTTGTGGGATGATGTGCCTCAATTCATAGAGGCTGTGTTGATCAGTGACTTAGCTGAATCAGACGAGTAATAAAATCTGCATTACTTCAACAGAAAAAAAAGAGAGTACACAACACTGCATCTGTGCAAGAAACTTTCTTTTTCTTTTTAGAGCCCGTGGATTTTGAACAGATGATCACAAAGCAACAGGTCTTGTTTCAAATCTGAATATCTGATCATGTTAACTACTTTCAACGAAGAAGGCGGCACTTGAAATGGGATATAGGATACGAGTAGTGAAGGTTTGATTTTGCCTTTAATAGCGTACTCCATACGTATGGAGTAACATAGAGATTTGTCTTCTAAACTCTACTGCATGTGCATCCAAGAGACATGGGTGTATATATATATTCCTAATCCTGAGTTTAAGGTCAGATTTTTATCAGCTGTGGACGCCAAAAAAGTCAGAAGCAGCACGAGACTAAAACAAAACTACATGCAGCCAACAAATGATACGATGGTTGCGTTCCGTTTTGGATTTTCCAGAGCTACAAGCTTTGTAGACGAACTCATCGCCTCAGCTGATTCAACTGCTTTGCAGAGCACCAAACACTCGGTCAGATTATTCAAATATACATTACTCCAATCGCGGTTATGTCAAGTAGTAATAACTTAATATTGAATCTCGCTGAATATTCTTATCATGTGAACAGGGTATCTGTATCTATTTCATTTATATGGGCGCCAGCTGTCAGGAGTTCAAGTTCATCAGATTACCTAGCTACCTTAAAAAAGGGGAGATCGAGAAGTTCAGCTGGACAGCGACAGTCGTTGTACGCGTCATATAGGCTCTCAGGTCCCAATCATTTCGCAATGTCAACCGCTGAAGAGATTTTCTTATCCCAGCTGATGATGATGATGAGATGAGCATCTGAGCTGCCATTACTCTGGATTGAGCTCGCTGATGCACGTCTGCACCGACGAACAGACAGAATATCCTCAAGTCAACTCAACTCAACGGAAACTGATGAGAGAGCATCGGCAACAGAACGACAACTCAATTAGTGAATAATATGGATTTCGTCGAGACAGATTTGAAGATCCCTCGCGCCAGAGCCAGAAGCTTCCACTTCATTCCATCCAACGGCCGTTCGAGGATCGGTATCTGCTCAGACTGTCAGACAGCATGGTTTTCGGGTTCCTCCTGCTGAATGGTTGGAGGAGCAAAAGGTAACGGGTGCCAGAATAATCGCACGCGAAGATCAGTTGCATTGCTCCGGCGACGACGTTTGATCCTCCGGATCTTAACAGAAGATTTTGAGAAAATGGAGGCAAATCTTATCGCTCTTCTCACAAGCTAGCAAGCAGCTGGCAGTGTTCATCGTGCCGATCGTGTAAGCTGAACATGAAGCTATCGTTCTCGTTTCCCAATAAATTAAAAGTTCTTAACTTTGACATAAATAAATATTAATATTTATGCACTTTTTTCTAATAGTCAGATGCCTGAGTTCTAGATTCTCTGGCGATAGCTATCCCCTTGCTTGATTTCTTCCTCCACCAAACTAAATCTCACCTTAAGATCCATCTTTCTCTTCTCTTTCAAATCTCGCTCCTCTCTCTCTCTCTCTCTCTCGAACCGTCTTTCCTCTTCTACAGTGTAAGAAGGCGATTTCAAGGCGAATCGCTCTTCCCTCCATCGATACACGGGCCTCCTCTCCTTTGGCGTCCTTGCCGGCGGTAGGATGAGAGGGGTGCCCGGCTCCTTGGCGGGAGGGCCTGGTTAGCTTTAGGCTTTAGGTCTACTAGTTCTTTTGTCCCACCGGCGACTTCTATTTATTTGGCTAGGGTTAGGTTGTGCTCGTCATCGGGTGTTGATGGTGGAGTTAGAGTCGCGCCGGGGGATGCCTCTCCCTCGCCCCTTTGATGTGGCTCCGATCGATGCGCAACTACCGTTGGCTTCATCCTGTCTTCCAAGATGGGTCTCTACTTAGGGCAAGGCCAACCAGAGCCGCAATTCCTGTTGACCACCTGAAATCTCATGTTTGGTTTTGGAAATTGATGGCGACACTTGTGGACTAATCCTTTGCTCTAAGTGGATGATTTGAGAAAGGATTAGGTTGATGACAAGGAGCATGATGATCATGAACATGGACAATGATGGTTGACATGATGGATCGTCAAGCTCGGTGATCGGCTTGAGAGGAACCCGGGAGATCAAGGTAAAGGTATACTTGATAGGGTTTTCCTTTCGGTGATAAAGACACGATAGAGCGTGTGATCACATTATAGGATAGATAGCCGACTATCAAGAGGGGATGCCGCGACAATCCTTGCATGAAGTGCTTCTAGGTCCAATTGACTTGCATATTGCATTTAGGACATGAGAGCACTAACTTCGATCTTGCCTAACTTCTCGACGTGCTAACATTGGTTATGTCAAGTAATAATAACTTAATATTGAACAGGGTATCTGTATCTATTTCATTTATATGGGCGGCAGCTTTCAGGAGTTCAAGTTGATCAGATTACCTACCCTAAAAAAGGGGGAGATCGAGAAGTTCAGCCGGATGAAAACTGGTGGTCTAAAAAAAAAAAAAAAAAGTTCAGCTGGACAGCGACAGTCGTTGTACGCGTCATATAGGCTCTCAGGTCCCAATCATTTCGCAATGTCAAACGCTACAGAGATTTTCTTATCCCAGCTGATGATGATGATGATGATGAGATGAGCATCTCAGCTGCCATTACTCTGGATTGGAGCTCACTGATGCACGTCTGCACCGACGAACAGACGAATATCCTCAAGTCAACTCAACTCAACGGAAACTGATGAGATAGCATCGGCATCAGCAAGAAAAACTCAATTGCTGAATAATTAATATGGATTTCGTCGAGACAGATTTGAAGATCCCTCACGCCAAAGCCAGAAGCTTCCACTTGATTCCATCCGACGGCCGCTCGAGGATCGGTATCTGCTCAGATTGTCAGACAGCATGGTTTTCGGGTTCGTCCTGCTGAATGGTTGGAGGAGCAAAAGGTAACGGGTGCCAGAATAATCAACCGCACGCGAAGATCAGTTGCATTGCTCTGGCGATGACGTTTGACCCTCCGGATCTTAACAGAAGATTTTTAGAAAATGGAGGCAAATCTTATCGCTCTTCTCACAAGCTAGCAAGCAGCTGAATTCCCAATAAATGAAAAAATCGTTCTCGTTTCAATAAATTAACTTTTGACATAAATAAATATTAATATTTATGTACTTTTTCTAATAGTCAGATGCCAGAGTTCTAGATTCTTTGGCGATAGCTATCCCCCTTGCTTGATTTCTTCCTCCACCAAACTAAATCACATCTTAAGATCCATCTTTCCCTTCTCTTCCAAATCTCGTCCTCCCTCCCCCTCTCTCTCTCTCTCTCTCGAACCGTCTTTCCCTTCTACAGTGTAAGAAGGCGATTTCAAGGGCGAATCGCTCTTCCCTCCGTCCATCCACGGGCCCCCTCTCCTTTGGCGTCCTTGTCGGCGGCAGGATGAGAGGGGTGCCCGGCTCCTTGGCGGGAGGGCCTGGTTAGCTTTAGGCTTTAGGTCTACCATTTCTTTTGTCCCACTGGCGACTTCTATTTCGCCGGCTAGGGTTAGGTTGTGCTCGTCGTCGGGTGTTGATGGAGTTAGAGTCTGCCCAGGGGTTGCCTCTCCTCTACGGATTGGGTCTTCTTGGCGGCGTAGGCGAGGTGGTGGCAGTGGCGTCAAAGGGGAATAAATTCCCCTGGTCTCTCCCTCGCCCCTTTGGCTTCGATCGAGCAACTACCGTTGGCTTCATCACAGGTGCCTACTTAGGGCAAGGCCACAGAGCAGCAGTTCTTGTTGACCTCGGTTCAAAAGCAATGGTGCACATAGGTACCTCCACTTTCGGAGGCTAACAAAGTCACATCGGAGGCAACACGGAGGCAACACATTGCTTTTATTGTGCGGTCCCATCACTGGTCTTTTCTATCTTCCCGTCCGTGTTTCCTTCTCTCGCTTTTTTTGTGCGTGGACAATACTCTCTCTCCTAAGATACCGCATCTTGCAGAAGACGATGGCTCTGTGCTTCTTTGGTTTGGATGTGGGGTCTCGAATGTAATTCTTAACTTCTTCTAGACTCTTTGCGTAGTTTGGACTCCTCCAAAAGCCAGGCGGATTTGGGCCTAGGGGCTCAAGGGACCGCGGCCCCCGTGGTGGCGGGCGAAATTTCTCTAAACGTTGGGCCAAATCCTCCATGCCTCTAGCTAGACCCAAAAAATGAGGCTGACGTCAGTTGCATATGTATCGGCTCCAGATACGTATTTGTATTCGAACCATTTGTAACCCTATCCAACTCAGATACACGCCTATTTTGTCGACGTGGCGAAAACTAAATCTCCCGTTGACGTCTTATCAGCCAATGGTGACGATCGAGGCCCTGAAAACATGCTATTCAGGCATCTGCAATTTAGCCAAGTCCAGTAGCGATTGACTTGGCGGAACCTTCATCAACACCATGGAGGCACGCAGGACGGGGCGCAATCCAGCGGCCGCCCGCCGGCCAGCCAGGGCTTGGACCGCCCATCAGGCATTCCGCGTTCAGGCAGGCAGGAGGCAGCAGCGGTAACTCCCTCCCTATTCCCAAATCCCAAGCCCCGATTCCCAATTCTCAAATCAATACTGATTGCTCCGAACTAGAGATCCATAAACGATAATTGATTATTCCAATTTTTGTAGTTTGTAGAGTTACACAAGAGGACAAGGTCAACCGGATCGTTTTTTTCTTTCTTTCTTACGCCTACACCAATACACATCCAATCTCCTGAAGAACTACATTCAAAATTAGATCCAAACCATCATTAGTTAGTTGATTTTGTAAGCATTTTCATGTTTCTGGATTTAAGTATGGAAGTAAGTATAATCTAAAGTTATGTATTTATAACCTAGTTTTGTTATCAATCGGTATTAAACCCAATGTTACGTGGTATTTAACCCGATCGAGGACCCTTGCCGCCGACATGCGCTTTGATAGCGCCCTAGGCTCAAAAGTTAATAGGCCCGCCAGTCAGTTGCATATGTATCCTTTAGATATGTATTCGTATTTGTAGACGATTTTGTATGCTTTCCTTATCTAGAAATACAGATACATATATATTTTCTCAAAAGAAAAACTAAATCTCAGTTTACATGCTTATAAGCCAATGGTGACGATCATTGCTGACTGAAAACATGCTATTCCTGCATCTGCAACTTAGCGAAGTCCTTGAACAGCGATTGCCTTGGTGAGAATCTTCATCCGACATCACCAGGTTGATTATTTAAGTGAGATTTGTGTATGTCAGGGCATTCTTACCTAAACATCTGATTATTCAGGGGTCCCTGTTGTCGTCAAGGTCAGCTTTCGCTCCCGCCGGCCGGTAGCAATTCCCCTGTTTTTCTTTTTGGAAAAAAAAAATCAACATTCTATATCGATTTTTTTGTGCCTAAAACCTTTCAGAAATCACATAAAGAGTAGGTGCGGCATGCATGTAACATAATTTGCACCCGTCATGGCTTCATTTTTACAACAGTAAACCCAACAAAAGGATGGAATCCAGGCCGGTCAGTCTCATATGTTACGTCCGATGTGCGGGGGGGGAGCAGTGGGTCGTGCTCGTGCCCCCTGCCCCGGCTCTCCTTTCATTGCCAAACTGCAAGCACAAGCTGTAAGCCAATTAACACGATTTCGTTTAGACTAACAGTGTATATGCAAAACAAGAAAAGTCTACGCGTTTTTTTTTTTTTGACAACAAAGAAAAGTCTACGCGTTGATTTATTCCGCTTTAGGCCTCGTTCGTTTCGAGAGGTTTGGCCTGCCGGAATAGTTCCCACCGGATTGCTAGTTTATATTTGTGTAAGATCTCATCGGCCGGAACCAATCCTGGCTTGATCCGACGGAAACGAACGAGTTTATTAAGTGGATTCAAAAAAATTCAAGATTCAAAGGTACAATCCTAACCATGCAAATAACGACCTGGCGCATGCAGCCGCCACATGGATCAATCTGACTCTGCAAACCTGCCTACTAGTATCTGGTTAATCGGGCTTCTTGAACATGTCAGATCGTCGTAGGTGGTGAACACGAATGCAAGCGACAACAAAGATAGATTAAATGAACCGATGGCGTATGTTTACTTCCATTATTAGTAAATTGTACGGTTTCTACTGCTTGCACCACAAGTTTCCGTGGTGTTATTAGCTTGTGCTACTTGTATTGTACAAAATACCGCACTCTACGGCCGGTTTGACGCGGTGGAAAACGACGAAAGCATGGCACAATATCGTGGGTGTCGTCCTTCTTCTCTACAACATAAAAAGAATAAAACATGGACATATTTTTTTTTGCCACTTTTGGTTTGGTTTTGCCCACCCCCACCCCACCATTTCTTTGGTGATTAATCACCGCATGCATGGCTAACGTTTACTTTTCCTTTCCTTTTCTTGCAACAAATTCAAAAGGAAAGAAAAAAATGGTAGCCTTCCCATTGCCTTTTCTTGCGACAAATTCAAAAGGAAAGGAAAAAAAAATTGATTGATCATTAATCATGCATGCATGTTCTCCCCTTTGTTTTTCTTGCTAGACAAATTCAAAATCAAGGAAAAAAATTGATCGGTCATTAATCATGCTTGCATGGCTAAATCTCATCCTTCTCCTTTACTTTTCTTGCGACAAATTCAAAAGGGAAAAAATCGATCCGGTAATTTTTCTCTTATCTTTTGAGATTGTAGAAAATGGAAACAAATAGCCATGGATCTTCCATCTCTTGTACAAACGTCGCCGACCGGGCGCCCCTCCCTGGCTGCGCCAATCATGCTCTTTCCAAATCGAGGATTGCGACTCCGGCAACAAAATCCTCTGCCGCCCTATGTGCGGCTGCCCTCGGCATGCTCACAGGCTCCGCTACCCTCGTGGCCCGGTGCCCTCGCCCGGCCGCCGGAGGCGCCTCGCCATGCCGAGGACCCTTCAGCAGCGGCATTCTATCCCGGCTTTGCTGCCTCCAATGTTGGGACTCCCTCGGCGCCGCAGGTGCGGTTGCGGACATAATTTGCCACCCGTCGGTGGCTTCTCGTATAAACTGTGCAAATAACGATTCAAGATTCAGGCCGGTAAGTCTCAATATGTAACAATATGCAAATAACGATCTGGCGCAGGCAGCCGCCGACGTGCGGGGAATCAATCTGACTCTGCAAACCTGCCTACTGCCTAGTATCTGGTTAATCGGGCTTGTTGAACATTGTCAGATCATCGTAGGTGGTGAATACGAATGGAAACGATTTCAAAGATGGCGTGTGTTTACTTCCATTACAAGTAAACTGCACGTTGATTTGCTTCGCTTGCACCAAGTTTCCGTACGTGGTGCGTACGTACGTGTGCGTTTATCAGCATGTACTTGTATATGCACACAAAATGACTCGCAAACCTATACGGCCGGTTTGACGGTGGAAATCGTTGAAAAAGCATGGCACAGTGTGGGGATCAGCAAGAGGCCGAGCCAGGATGAACGGATGGGGCTGTTTACTTGAATTTTTAGTAAAAATCAAGATCTTTAATGGTAAAATAAAAGTTTCCGTGGTACATGAATCAACCGTTTATCAGTCTACAACCCGGGCAAAAGCCCCTTGATACGGCCGTTAATTTGGGGACCAGGACCAGCATGCATGTAATCTGCTAGCTACGGCCGCGTCCTAAAAATAAACAATATTGAATCGAGTCGAACGATTTAAAGTTCAATATAAAAAATGTATTAAAAATTAAAATTAATGTTAATAAGTATCGATAACTAATCTTTTCTATAAAATTGATCAAACTAAATATGATTTGATTAGGCAGAATTACAGTTTCATTTTTTAAAAAAAAAAAATCGGTTCTTTTAATGGAGATATAGAGTACAATTTACTCCTAGATACGGAGCTTGTCAGCTAGCGCTACACCGTTGACTTTGTACTTACACGTCGACCATGAGCTAGTTGGACAAGGACAATACATTTGAACACAAGAATCAACGATTTTATTGGCGCCGCACAGAAACGTAAGTAGTACTCAGCAATATATAACTACTATTGGCGTCACAAAAATTCAGGGATCCTCATCTCTCCGCCGTTATCGTTGAGGTCATAGCTATCATGGATTGTCACGCTTGTGTCACTACTACGTATGTAAATTTATTTCCTTGCTTTTCTTCGTTTTTCTTTTGTGTGGTAGCTTTCTTTGGAATCGAATTTCCACGACTCAGTTTGTGGCAATGGTTGGTGCTCCTTCTTTTCCTACCTACACGCGCGCTTACTATGCCCTCTGTTTAAAAATGTTGACATTTAATCAAAGTAAGTCTATATTAAATTCATCTAAACTTATAGAGAGAAAATATCAACAATTATGACAACAAATAGGTACTACAACACTACGAGACGCCAATGGTGACTTCGGGAATTCGGAGGTGCTCATAGGGGTAAGGTTTGCGTACGTGTATTTTGCGTTGTGTAATTCTAAAAAAACACTATGTTAGATGACAAATTAAATTAATGGTACCAGTTGTTTTCTCAAAAAAAAAAAAAAAAAAATTAATGGTACCAGTTTGATTTCACAAATATTATTTTTTTCCATTTTCTTGAAACTTGCAATCATTTAACTTTACCTAAACCAATCATTCTTGGAGAGAGTACAATATTATTAGTCATACTCATCAGTACTATAAAATAACCAAAAAGATAATACTTTCTTTCAGATGGTACCCTCCAGGTACCTGAAAAATCTTAGTTCAGCATTAAAGTATGTTTGGTCAAACATAGGTATGCATAAATGATTAATAACTTTTAATCAGCATGACAGTTTTGCAAAAATGTACAAATGAAATCAAAAATTTCTGTTGAAAAATTTTGTGAAAATAAAAATATAATTTTTTAATAGCCATTTTGTAGTCTAGCTGATAAGTTTTTATGGTAGCTGGCAAAAAAGCTTCCTTTTCAATTTGGAGACACACACACCTTCTGACCTGAAAAAGTTCAGCATTAAAGTATGTAACCAAGTACATAGGTATGCATGGACCAGCATGACGCTACCACCAATCAGCATGACAAGATGCAAATATAAGTACAGATGAAATCAAAAACTCTGTTGATTATATATTAAAATAAAATAATAAAAATATTAGCAAACTCGTAGTCTCATTGATAAGATTTTTATGGTAGTTTTTTTAACAAATTTCAATTTGGAGATTTAAACCTTCTGACCGTAAAAAAAAAAAAAAAAATCAACTCAAGTAACCACACGAAAACGGGGCATGGACCTGGAGGGAGTACACATCACAGCGACATGCAACGAACTGTAGCAACGAGAGAATATTCAAACGCCCGTGTGAAGTTGGTGCATCTCCTCCTACCCCCAAAGATTCCATTCCCCTTACCCTTCCCAATCTTGAGTTTTGTTTTTCGAAAGTTACTACATGTTGATTCACGGCTGACGGCAGATACGCCGGGCATCTCGCTGTCGATAAGTACGTTGCCTACTGTTGAAAGAATATCACCGCTAAATAACTGAGTACCCGAAGCAATTCTGGCTCCTTTTCACAGTAGATGGTTAAAGTTATTTTTTTTTCTGGAACTAATCAATTTATTTACCAATATTTATTTTAACCACTTTCACCACCACCCCACAGCACTCTATCTATATAACTAATGCCAAAAAACAATTTCATTTCATTACCCACCCCAATATTCTATAGAGTAGTCTTGGTCGTCGTCGAGGCCGCCGGCCTAACGACTGGCGTCGATGCCAGCGGCGTACCACGTCGGCGTCGTCGCCCGACTGGCTGAACGGCGACCACGCGTGGACGCTGACGGCGGCGACGCTGGTGGGTCTTCCCCGGCCTGGTGGTCCTGTACGGCGGCGTGGTGAAGAAGAAGTGGGCCGTGAACTCGGCCTTCATGGCGCTGTACGCGTTCGCGGCCGTGTGGATCTGCTGGGTGACGTGGGCCTACAACATGTCGTTCGGCGACAAGCTTCTGCCGCTGTGGGGCAAGGCCCGCCCCGCGCTGAACCAGGCCTACCTGATCGGGCAGGGCGACCTCCCGCCACGGCGCACTACTTCGCCAACGGAACCCCAGAGACCCCCGCCGCGGAGCCTCTGTACCCGATGGCGACGGTGGTGTACTACCAGTGCGTGTTCGCGGCCATCACGCTGGTGCTGGTGGCCGGCTCGCTGCTGGGTCGGATGAGCTTCGCGGCGTGGATGCTCTTCGTGCCGCTGTGGCTCACCTTCTCCTACACCGTTGGGCGCCTTCTCCGTGTGGGGCGGCGGCTTCCTCT
The DNA here is from genome assembly GCA_015847255.1 of Hyparrhenia diplandra. NCBI lineage: Eukaryota > Viridiplantae > Streptophyta > Magnoliopsida > Poales > Poaceae > Hyparrhenia > Hyparrhenia diplandra. The sequence goes on from JADLZK010005518.1 coordinate 84,619, forward strand.
TCCAGTGGGGCGTCATCGACTACTGCGGCGGCTACGTGATCCACCTCTCCGCCGGGTTCGCGGGGTTCACGGCGGCCTACTGGTGGGTCCCCGCGCGCAGAAGGACAGGGGAGGTTCCCGCCCAACAACATCCTCTTCACGCTCACCGGCGCCGGGCTGCTGTGGATGGGGTGGGCGGGGTTCAACGGCGGCGGGACGTACGCCGCCAACGTGGTGGCGTCCATGTCCGTGCTCAACACCAACATCTGCACCGCCGTCAGCCTCGTCGTCTGGACATGCCTCGACGTCATCTTCTTCAAGAAGCCATCCGTCGTCGGCGCCGTCCAGGGCATGATCACCGGACTCGTCTGCATCACGCCCGCCGCAGGTACGTATACAGTCATCTTTCGTTAAAATTTTTCTCCGATCGATCGATCGAACGGAGGTATGTTGGTGTCGATGAACCGCGTGCTCTGGTCAGATTCTTAACGTGACGAGGACACGTGCTCCTCATGAGTGGATCTAGGATTCTGAATGGTTGAATGGTTGACTTTGTCAAAAAATGGCAGTTTTGATGGTGCCAGCATCAGTGGACTAGGTATGCAGCAATTGTACTACGGCGGCGCTGAATGGTTGACTTTGAATTCAAAATGAAGCAATAGTACTGTTGGACAAGATATGTGGCGGGTTCCTACGTTTTTTAAATTAAAAGCAACAATGCGATTGCCGACGTCCGATATGCATGGTGCGTTGCTTGTACCAACGAAGCAACATGCTACATGCATGTATCTAGGCTATGCAAAAAATACAGTATAATTTACGTAGTAATACTCTACTCCTTAATTTTGTTTCTGAATGTAGAGCTGTTATTACCTTTTTTTTCCCATAAAATCTTGTGTAGCTAATTTGTTGGCAGAACTTCTAGAAAACCCAGTATACTTAATAGTTGTGTTAAATCCAACCTGACATATATATGCTTTAATATAGCCATTCATTTTCTAGTATTGCAAAACCCATGGTACCTATATAGCATGGTGCACCTATCTCAAATCTCCTGATCAGGTTTTTATTAGCCGTTGGTCCGCCTCAAGTTGACTATTTTGTACTGACAATAACTAATATAATAGTATAATAACATAGAACTAATGACGCCACCATGCACTGTTATACTAATCGAGGCTCCAATGCGATGCAACGCCCAAATACAGAGAGAATGCAATGCACAGAATCTTCTTCTTGTTGTTTTTTATTGCCCCTGATGCGTGAGTGGTATATGTAGAAAATACAGAGCCACAATTCCGTGAGAGGTCAGGAATCTTTTGTGTGTCAGTTTGTCGTACCTGCTTAACTTTGTTTTCTCACTACTTATCAAGTACAGTCAAAGTCCAACCTTGCATTGTCTCTTTTTTACCTTTCCTTTCATCCATTGCACACTGCTACGCGTGGACAAAAGTTGCAATTAATCATGACACCGAAAGGAAAAGAAAAACGCAACTTGTATATATGTCAATTGCGACGTTCATACTTCACTGTCTGCTGTCGGCATTTTATATTAACTATTTGTGCCTGATTTTGAGTACTAATGACGACGATTTTCTCATGTAATTAAACTTGGTTTATGCAGGGCTGGTGCAGGGCTGGGCAGCCATGGTGATGGGCGTTCTGGCGGGGAGCGTGCCCTGGTACACGATGATGATCCTGCACAAGCGTTCACGGCTGCTCAAGCACGTGGACGACACGCTGGGCGTGATCCACACGCACGGCGTGGCGGGGCTCCCTGGGCGGCATCCTCACGGGGCTCCTCGCCGAGCCCACCCTGTGCGCGCTCTTCCTGCCGGTCACCAACTCCCACGGCGCCTTCTACGGCGGCTCCGCCGGCGGCGCGCAGCTCGGCAAGCAGATCGTTGGGGCGCTCTTCATCATCGGATGGAACGTCGCCGTCACCTCCATCATCTGCGTCGCTATCAACGCCGTCGTCCCGCTGCGCATGACTGAGGACAAGCTTGAGGTCGGCGACGACGCCGTCCATGGCGAGGAGGCGTACGCGCTCTGGGGCGATGGCGAGCTCTATGACGTCACAGAGCATGGTCCACGCGCTGCTGCCGCCGTCGCGCCCGTGTCTACGACCCCGAACTGAACTAGTAGCAGCTAGTGGAATGCGTATATTGTTGGTTGTTGCGCGACGATCGTACGTGTATATTGCTCCATCCATTTACCATTTTGTGTTGTTGACCGTTCGTGGTAAAAGACTAAGTGCACGAGCTAGTTTAGGCCTTGTTGTGTTCTGTTCCTCATCTGAAAATCAAACGTTGTTGCCTGTGCATGTAAAATGTGTTCCTTTTTATTATTACGGATTACAGATCGATGAGAGATATGTAAATTTACAAGAATCATGCATGTAATCATCAAAGTAGAAGAAGCATTATTTATTTCTCTAATGTATGTATTGTGCATTCAGATCTTTAAAATTTGGCAGGGTCGTTCCTATCCTATTTTTGGAGGACATTCAGTGCGGCAGCGGCATTTCCTGCCGTCCTCACACGATCGCGGCTGTAACGCGCGCGCATCGCCCAGAGCCATCGACGATCAGGCCGGCTAGCTCTCTGGACGAACCTAGCTAGCTACCGCGCATCCATCCTGCCATGAAGCGTTCGGCGGCGTCCACCGTACCCCTCGTCCTCCTCCTCCTCGCCGTCGCGACGGCGTCTGCCGCCGCAACCGGCGCCGCGGAGGCAGAGCACGCCGGCAACTACCTCGTCTACGTCGAACCACTACGCCCCCGGGCGTCGACTGCCAGGCGTACCAGCTCGGCATCCTCGCCGCGGCCCTCGGAAGGTACGTGCACCGCCGTCGTCCATCTTTGAATGCATGCATCGCCGGAACGGAAGCCTCATCGTGATGCATGATCTATCTCTGATATATATGCAGTGAAGCCAAGGCGAAGGCGGCGATCTTGTACAACTACAGGAATGTCATGAGCGGGTTCTCGGCGAGGCTCACGCCGCCGGAGCTGGAGGCCGTCAAGAGTAAATTATATATGCATGCTTTTATCTACCTATCTATTTATCTATTGGAATATGGATCACCACAGTAGGAATATTATTGCTTGTTTTGTGGATGCAGGGCACCCTCAGGTGAACCGGGTGCTGCCGAGCGCGACCCTGTCTCTGATGAGCAGCAAGTTCGACGGCGTCAGCTAACCCGCCTGCTTTTCTTGCAGCAGCCAGCAAGCGTATCCATCGCCAACCCCAAAAAAATTGAATTTGTTTGTGAGTGTGATTTGTTTGGTTGCTTACATTGAACCTTGTACATCACAAAAAGGCAGCATATATAAACGTATACATTGTCTTGGTGTTATATATGGTATTTCAATAACAAAGGAAATCGATGAGCGTCGATGGCAATGTGAGGCTTTCCAAAAGAATCAAGCCTGAGTTCTGAGTTCTGCCTACGTAGGGACAACGGTGGGTATGGTCCAGAAAATGAAATACCTAACCAATTTAAATTTCACATTTTTATCTGAAAACAGAATCAGAAAAGTCATTTGGGAAAACGATTCAGGTATGTCGGGATGTCAAAATCAGAGCACTGATTTTGGATTGTTATGAAAGTAAATGGGATGTTCCGATCGATTTTGGAATGGTGGTTCTGGTTGTAAAACTTCATATCGTAGCGCAGGCAATGCAGACAAAGGAATTTGACTGAAGAGTCGATTGGCCATGCAAAGCCTAGAAAAGTAAAGGGTCATTTCTCAAGTCCGGAAAACTGGGGTATGGAATCAAACAATGCAAAGATAATCACTAAAATAATCACTATAGAGAATATTGTCACGTGACGTTCTTTCAAAAAAATATTGTCACGTGACAGAAGGATGTGTATAGCCACGATAATCACTAAAATCTATATAGTGATAAGAAGATGAATGTGCTTGCACTGCTGTAAGTACAGGATGGGTATAGTGGTTTGAGATGGAAAAGGGTTTTTATCTACGATGTATATAAACTCTTTGAGTCTTGACGTCAGTTCCTAACCATGAGAGGGGTCACATACTAATTCAGAGAACTGGGTTAAAGTACCACCTGGTGAGAATATATTTGGTGTTACATAGGCAACTTTTGAGGTTGGAGGAAACAAGGATTACAGGTTTTTTGTCAAAAGTTAGACATAAAGCAAATATGTTATTCATTTGGTGAACTGGTGTATGGTGCTGCAAGAAGAGGACAAAGAACAGTTTCAAACAATCAATACTGATAGATGGTGACTTCAATATTATAAAAAAAAAAAATATTATAAGATGGGGCTCTAAGTGGATTTTTCCTTTTTATGATCATTGAAACAAAAGGTTTAAATGGAATTGATTTAATAGAAACCCAACTGTGCTTGTTCTCTAGATAACTCTATCTAAGACATTGGTGGACCCAGGATTTTCAAGAGCCGGGGTGGTTTACTGGGCTAAACTAAGAGAATAGGCTTAATCTCCACTATACTTAGGACATGTAATAATTAGATTTAGTAGATTTAAACGCTGTGCAATCTGGGCAGAGGCCCTGGATGGCTGGGTCCTGGGTCCGCCAGTGATCTAAGAGGTGCTATTCAAATAAATCATGGTCCTTTTTGATAAAAAATATATTGGTTCTCAGGGGAGGAATTGTCTGGGTGGTAGAAAAGATTTGGCTAACTCCTTCTTAAGGAATCTAATAACATACAGTGAAAAATGGTAGGACAAACAGAAAAGACTGAAACGTGATTTAAGGAGTTGGGATGTACTTCATAAAAACTTGATGATGTATAGATAAAAAAAAAGATTGAAACTATTGGTATAATATGAAACCTAAAATCTATAAGATAGTTTGCAACCCAACAAAAAGTTTATTTACCTTGAACAGAACCTGAGCTTTAGCTGAAGCTCTGCTGCACATTGATAACTCATTTAGTGGTCGTCTTGAGAAACTGGACATACATCCACTAACAATGTGTGAAGAAGGCTTGCTTTTTAGAGAGAATAAGCTTCACAAAAAGACAATGGAAGCCACTGAATATAAATATTTATCTGCACAACTTGAAGATTGCCAAACATGCCATCAGTCCAGTGTGCATCAGTCCACTCTTCACTTAGGATGTCAGAATTTGTAATACATTTTGGATCCCAATATTGAATCTTCAGCAATAAAAGTAATAAAAGAATCAGTTGGCAGCAGCAAGATGACTTTCAGAAACATAATGATGACTAGCCAAAAGATAGCGTTCAACATTACCTCAATTTTAAGCTTTTCAAGGTTTGGGGAGCTCCTCAAGAAGAACAACAATAGCAAAATGGGGTGCATCTCAACAAAGTGTGTTTCTATTGCCAAGGTCTTCAAGTTGTGAAAGGTAAATGGAATTGTATCTATCTCAACCGCAATGTGCTGAGAGAGAAAAAAAAGATGTGATTGTAAAATGAAAACATAAAAAACTGAATGCAGGTGTAGAAAGATGGATGAGATTTGTAGTATTCTTTTCAAACAAGGGAGCATAAGCCCACAAAAGCAGTGCAAGAATGGTACCATAAAACATTACTCCTTTATTAAGGCATTCCAGACTATTTTGTGAAGTCAAGGAAACCAAGTTTACTACTTATTATAGAATTATGATATGAGTATGAGCCAAGTACTAATGTTTCTACCTTGATCATGCCAATTCATAAGGGTGTGGGACGTCCAATTACTCGGACCCCTGAGAGGCTGAGATTGCAGGGGGCTCATTAAAATCTTACATTAGAAGCTAGTTCATACCAGACTTTAAAAGGCCATTTGTTAGACTCAACTACATGCATGGCTATAAGGCCTCACATATCTGTTTCAATGTCTGCGGTTTCAAAGCGAAGTGACATGACACCCAAAAAGTTATTTGTATGCACCCATAAGATTAGAAGAGCCTATTTTTTTATATATATTCTTCCATTTGCTACTTGGCCTAAAATAGAGCACCAATTAACATAATGCAGTTAAACTATCTAATGATTGCATCTTATGACAACATTCACCTGCTAAGCAAACTTGTAGTACAGGGCCAAGGACCGCCCAAACCTTGAATCCTTGATTTATGCCAAACAATACAATATATATATGGTTGTAAACTGACAATAGGGCATAGGGTCAAAAAAAAATATACCGGATAGTAAAAAAATTAGCTCTTGTACAAGTTCACGAAGCATGGGCGATCCCTGAATAGTGGCTTGCAATTTCCTCTCTGATTTGTCTGCGAAAACAACACAGTTTAGGTGGGGGAAGATAGAGGAGTGTAGGATTAAGTGTCGCCCATGGTTGAAGATGGAGATGGACTGGACACTGCGGCGGGAGAGCGTGACGAGCTAGTCGTCGACGTCATCATCGTCGACGCCGTTGGCGGCGAAGCGGGAGATGATGGGTCTGATGTAGCGGAGGAGGACGCGGGAGATGACCGAGCGTCACGTGCCTCCGGGGAAGCAGAGGGCGAGGCCGGGGAGGCACTCCCAACGGCCGGCGTTGCCAGGCACAGGAGACCAGAGCGTGGAGGTGCAGGTGCGCACGGCGTCGCGGAGGTCGAGGCGCGTCAGAATCTCGTCCAGCACGTGCCCTGGGAGTGAGGACAGCATGTCGACAGCAACGGAGCGGAGGGGCCGGCGGCGGCTGCGGTTCCTTCCAGAATGAATGGTTACGGCTAGTTTTGGGCTCGGCCGCGAAGGTCTCAACCTGGGCTGGACTTTCCTGTTTGGCAATTTGGGCTGCCGTGTATTCAAAGTAATAAATTACCCGATTGAAATTGCAATTAGACACGTGTGTGGCGTGTGGTGTGTGTGACACGCACGAGTACAGGACCATTTCTTTCTAGTACTACTAGTAACTACGACTACTTGAAAGGGTTTATAGGTTTAGGATCACGCCAAGGGGCAAAATAAGGTCCCTTTCGCGACCTTGTGACGCACCCGGAAAGGCGTCCAGAGCTCTGCTCTGGTCCCATTCATCTGATCCGGTTCAGTTTCCGTCGCTCTCTTTGTTCTGATGATCCGATCCTCTACCTGCGTTGTGCGCACAGGATAGATGATGCAGGGATAATTGCGTCCACTTTTTGTTTTGACTTGGTCACTACTACCTACTGCCAGTTGTTATTTGTTAAGCTCTTCCCAGAAGCATCTCTCTCTCTCTCTTGCTTTGTCCGACGGTAACAGTGTAGTAGTAAACCTTATGCCTAGGCTTACCTTTTTACACGTGACATTTGCTTGTAATTTACAGCTTTGCTAGAATAACATTACCGCCGGGAAAATCTTCTCTCTCTCCTACACGTGATGTTTTTTGTTTTCCTTTACTTTCGCTTTCTTCTTCCTATGATGAATAATGGAGTAGCAAAGCATTGGGACCAATGGAACACGATCGAGTCCGGTGAAACTTAAGTTGCCGGTTTTCTTTAATTTGTATTATTGTAGGTGGAAGTGGTGTGCAACACTTTTAATTCGGGTGTAGTGAAGGAAAGTTTCACCCAATGTTTGCAACACTTTCAATTTGAGCATGGAACTGGTCAAGATCTTTTTTGGTTTTGCGATGAAGTGGGATGGGATGGTCCCAATTTGGTGTGTTTGGTTGGACCGTTAAAGTTCTCTATATACTTTCTCTGTTCTAAATTGTAGGTCGTTTTAGCTTTTCAGATGCATTTCTTTTTGTTATGCATCCAGGCATGTATAATACCAGATAACTAGGTGCATAATAAAAACAATGTATATAGAAAAGGCAAATTGAACTATAATTTAGAATGGAGGGAGTATTTTTTAAAAACAGAGGAACCAAGAAGAATGGGATGAAGGTCCATTAGATGAAGCTAGTAGCCCTTAAGGTTGTCTGAGACTCACGTGTCATACTGTTTTGCTTTCTTCCTTCTCCCATCTCCTAAAACAGAGCATATAAACACACACATCCATGATGGAGGAGTGGCTCAACTCGCCCTATACCTCATTGAGGCCTTGCCGCACCACCAGAGTTGACAGAAGCCGAGGAGCGGAGCTCGCTAGCTTGAACCGAGCTCAAAACGGCCTCATCCAACCCGCCCCTTGGTCCTAGCAATGACACGCATGCGCAATTTGTTGTCTGCCCTGCTCGCCAAGGGTTGTGGCTGTCATTACCTGCGGCCACAACACACAACCCTTGAGGAGCAAAACCTCTCACGTGAGAATTTCACTAAAAAGGACCTAACCAAATGCGTATTTCACTGCAAGAAACCTATAACCAAGCACTCTCAAATGGTCATCATTCTTATGATATGATCTTATCCTCTATTTTTTTAACATGTTCCTGAGTTTATTCTGTTGGGATTGTGAACCGTGTTACGCTTACGTACGTGTCAACATAATATACATGTAATCAGTAGTACTTACTCGAGAGAGGAAAAGGGCACACCGTGTCTAGTGTGAACACGTGGACATGGTCAGATGCCCAAGAGAGAAAAAGGAGAGGGAGTTCAGGTCTCTTGGACAAGTGATTATGGAAGCAACCACCACCACCACCATTCACCAAGACGGATGAGCGAGCACGAACATCATCGATGATCGAACTACCTCCTGCAACTGCCACGTCAGGTCAACCGGCCCCTTTGCTTTTCAACGCGTGCGAATTACTGCTCCTACTCGTACTCCTATATATGCATGTGGATCTCCGATCTGGCTATCCGAAAGGGCAGCCAGGCGTCGCTTTCATGGCTCAAGCCAGAGCCCCAAGGGCCACCCGACGACGCCGGTCAGCCGGTCCGTGCCGTGCCATCCCTCGCTGTCGCCGCCCGCCTTCCACCCACCTGCACTGACGTCGACGCTGACGTAAGAGCTTACCAAGTCCGTCGATGAGCCGCCGCCATGGACCCCACGGACACTGCCCTGCACTGCCCGTATATAACCAGCTCGATCGGTGAGCTCAGCTGGACACGCACTCACTTCACCAATCACCGAGGCACCGACACACGATCCACGTACAGCGTGTCAGAGAAGAACGTCGACTTGATCGATCGTCATGGAGGTTTGCAATCTTGGCATTGGCAATAACGCCATGGAGATGGAGGCTCAGCATCACCAGCGCGAGCAGAGCCAAGCCGCCGGGGTGGTCTGCTCCGACGACCCGGCGGCGGCGGTGCTGACGTGCCTCACATTCCTCGAGCACAAGATCGCGCAGCTCCGCGGCATCATCGGCGCGGCGCCACGCCCGCCGCGGCAGATGGTGTCGGCCGAGCTCAGCTGCATCGCCGTGCAGCTCGTCTCCATCTCCAAGAGCCTCGCCGCGACCGCGACCGGCGGGGATCAGGATGACGGCTGCGCCACGCGGTCGCCAACGGTACCGGGAGCGCCGCCAACCCCCAACAACGACGGGGACAGCGACTCGTCCGACCACGCCGAGGACGACGACGACAGCGACGGCCGCCTCCCGCCGGCCGGCTCCTACGAGGTGATCGAGCTCGGGACGGAGGAGATCCTGGCTCCACACGTGCACACGTGCAAGGTCTGTGGTAAGGGCTTCAAGCGCGACGCCAACCTGCGCATGCACATGCGCGGCCACGGCGAGGAGTACAAGACGGCGGCCGCGCTCGCCAAGCCCGCCGTCGCCGCGACGGCGTCGTCGTCGTCCTCGGCGGCGGCCCGGTGCTTCTACTCGTGCCCCTTCGTGGGGTGCAAGCGCAACAGGGAGCACCGGAGCTTCCAGCCGCTCAAGACGGCCGTCTGCGTCAAGAACCACTACCGGCGGAGCCACTGCGACAAGAGCTACACCTGCCGCCGCTGCAACGTCAAGCGCTTCTCCGTGCTCGCCGACCTGCGCACGCACGAGAAGCACTGCGGGCCGCGACCGGTGGGTCTGCTCATGTGGCACCTCCTTCTCCAGGAAGGACAAGCTCTTCGGCCACGTCGCCGCCTTCGACGGCCACGCGCCAGCGCTGCCGCCCGACGACAATGACGGCGCGGCTGCGGCTGCGGCTGCTCACTCTGTTGTTGGCAATGGCGGCCTTGGAACTGGCTCTGATCGCCTGACGACGATGGACACGGAGGCAGTGAGCAGAATGGCGAGCATGGAGTTCTTCCCGGACGCCATGCTCGATGGTCTCAGCTGTTCTGACATCAAGGGATTCGCTCTCATGGATGGACAAGGACAATGTTTGGAGGAAGACGACGGACGAGGGTCGCTGTCACCAATGCCAATGGGGTTCGATTCCTGTGACTTTGATGGATTTGATCTCTTCGGGGCACCAGCAATTGATTTCTGAACCCAGGGGAAAAATAGAAAAGAAAAAACGAAAAATGATTTGTCCTCACTCAATTGCCATTTTACCCTGTAGAACAACTGAACAACTAGGAAAGTGTACACGGCAGCATATCCGAATGGAAGGAATTCACATTCTGAACTGATAGGACATTGCAAACCAGGTTATAAACATGAGGAACTATAAGAATCCGGATCACATGTATTGATGTACATATGACTTAGCATAAGTAAAAAAATGAACAAAACCATAAGACTAGACTTGGTTACCACATTCTGCTTTTTTTCATCTTCATTTATCTTCAGAAACATGGCAGAACAATGGTGGATGCATCAAAGAATGATGACACAACCTCATCATAAGACAATGGAACTACTCCCATGACCAAATAAATCCAGAACAGAACAAGAACAAACGATTGAAGTGTCACAGAATCACAGATCATTCAGTAACCAGCCCCTTTTTATTGCAACTCTTTTACAGACAGCATGGTTTGGCTCTTGAATTTGTTGTACACGAGAACTAACAGTCGCCTATCCAGTATCCACCAAACTACGATCATGCCTATATCTGACAGGTGCTAGCTTACAGCAAAAAAAAGAAAAATGGCCAGTAAAAGTAGTCTGAATTTTCACTCAGCCTGCAAAATGAAGCCTGAAGTTTCTGAACAATGATGTGGCGACGAAGAACAAAACATTATTAGAACCTAACCCAACAGCGGGTGCACTGGGCAATGCAATCCCCCCTGCAATCAATATTGTAGCCCAAAACTTTTGGCTTCCTCAGGAGAAGGCTCCGCAGAGTCTTCCCATTTATTCCCCAGTAGCTGTCCAGCTTGCTCACATTCAGCTTCGCCTCGCTGTCAAGATTGTTCCCAAGAACGTCCGGAAACTTCTTCAGCAACTTGTGAAGGTCTTTGTCCGATAGCCCGAGGCTCCTGCACTCGGATCTATCTATGAAGAGACTTCACAGTTCCGAGTACATTGCCTGAATGTACTTCATTATAAGCAGGTAATACATCGGACTGAACCTAAAATCTTACTGAACATAACGAGCTTCGGTGACTATCATTTCTGAATCATTATATATTAGCGAGGAATTATTTGGAGTTAACATCACCGTCAGCCTATCTATGAAGAAAATAGTGTTCCAGTGAACCTTGGCAGATACATCGGACCTAACTCCACTAAGCAGGTAACAATGATTCATCACACAATGGCAGATGCTGATTCAGATTCGTTTCTCGCTCTAGGCTGTACTCTCTTTCATTTAAACATTTCTATAACTAACCACACGAACTGTGAACACTGAAATGCAGAAACACATGCAACTGACTTCTGCATTTCTGCTCAAAAAAGATCCTAGACACACAGTTTAGGCCCAGGTTTCCATCATAGATACAAATCAACAGGAGAGCAACAGCAGAAGAAGCCGAGGCAAATAGCATCTATAGATACCTTAAGTAAGTCACCAATACTCTTGGCTATGCTATTGTGGACACAAATTGTTGGCCCCAAACAAACTCACTTTGTCTCTTTCTTATAACACAATTAGTTTCACACTACAAATTTACGCACCTTGCTTGATCTTCACAACCAAGCACTACTTTCATACATAAACACATGCACTCACACTACTAACTTGGTTTTCACAACCAAGCCCTTGATCTTCCCAATCAAGCCCCTACATCACCTCTTATATTCTACATCACCTCTCATATTCTACATCACCTCTCATCTCATACCACATGAGGGGTACATGTCCTTTTATAGGACTTACAAACCGTCATAAGAGTACACAACTCATCTCTAGCTAATCACTAGCTAGCAACAACTCATTGACACTACGTAATCAAATCCAACTTTACTACCTAATGCTAACTAAGCATTAGCTCAATGAACAAGTCAATTTCCTTTTGACTTGAACAACTCATGCCATAGATGCATGTAGATGCATCTACACATTTCTTATGACAAGATTATTTCCAACACAAATTACCCAACGCTGAACAGGCTGGTTTCCGCAATAAACAGTACAAGATCAGCAGCTTACCACTTCGTGCAACCAGAGCAGTATCAATGATAGAGCAAGTAGACAGGGACATCAGACAAATGTATCAAGGGCTCATAGATCAAGTTCCCCAACAGCAAATCACACATGTAGACAGCATGGTCCAGGATATAATTACTTCAACAAAGGATTGCTATATAGCTGCACAGCACGACCTAGATTCCTTCTACCACTACAAGGTACTTTCAATTACAGTTTCCCCTCAGATTGCTCAGTTAGTTGACTAAAAATATTAGTGAGCAATCTGAGGGAAGCTTTGTTTCTCGGTATGTAATCTGAGGCAATAAACGGTATGTAATCTGAGGCAATAAACAAAGCCGGGAACTCCACTTCACAGGAAGCCTACAACTCCACCAGATTACATACAGTTTATTGCCCCAGGCCAGACCAGATGTGAAATCTATCAGTGTTTCATCACGATGCCATCAAAGACAGCACTACCATCATCAGGATGAAGGAAGACATAGCACATACAGACCAAAGCCGGCTATGATTCATCCAATCCGCCAAACATTTAGTTTTGGTGACGGAGCCAGCTTAACTTTATCAATGGTTTAAACAAGCAAATTTAAAAAGTAGTGCACTCCAAGTCCAATGCCATTCCAAATATTGAGTACTAAGTGAACATATCATTATCTCATAACAAAAAAATAATAATTCACCACATGAAGCTCTCATGTCTCTGGAGAAGATACTCACCATGCCAACAAACACCATTAGTTTATTCCATTTGCCAGTTCATTTTTTCTTCCCTATTAGTGTACCAATTGTACTATTCATGAAAAAATAAATATGATGTAATGCACTACAGGGTGAATTATCAAACGACTACAATGAGTGATTCTTTATGCCCAATTTCAAAAGATAAGTGATTCAACAAAAAATAGTGGAGCTTCTTCACTGGACCAATCCACCTTGTCGACTTGTATTTTTTGTGAGTTGTGTATCGAATCCAAGAATACTAATGTCAAGTACCTTTAGGGATGAGGATCTCGGCAAGATATGCAGTTCTTGAAGAATGAAAACAGACCTACTTCTTTTTTGTTATTTTAGACTACATTCTTTTGTTCCTCAATGCTCAATAAAAACCTTTTTTTTTTTTTTAAGATAGAATCTTCCTCGTTCGTTGTTCTACTTTTTTTGTGAAGGACAATTATGTTTATCAATCCTAAGTATGACATTTGACATTTTTGTGAGTGAGAAAAGCTTGTGAGTGTACAGTGATGTATTGCACTGGTCTCGCCTTAGTTGATTACTCTATCTACTATTCAGCAGGACAGCTTGCAACTGGAGCGAAATGCATTCTAGGGTTTGTTCTAAGCAATCCTAAGTACAGTATTATGATATGCAGGACAAGTACTTCTCTAACCTCCGATGTATTCTTAAACCAGAGTTGTATGAAACCTAGGACACAACGAATGGCCAGTTTACATTTGATTCCCATCGACAGGGTATATGATACTCAAATCTTTTTCTATTTTAGTACAAAACCAAAAGCATGATCTCTTACACTGATAGTAGTCTACATGTTCTGAACATTTCATCGCAATTACACACACACACTTATGTACAGAACTGAAATGCACACCAGGCCAAAACCTTGATTGCTTCCACTGAAACCATCACGGCCACATGGTGACCACTGAGACAACATGGCGATCTTTTCCATCGTCAAAGGGTAGGAAGACATACATGTTGGCGAACTCATTGTAGATCTCCCCTGCGAGCTCTCCGTGCATCGCGCGGCAGTGCATATAGAGCACAACGTTGGCCACCATCCCGTACAGCATCATCACCGCCAGCAGCGCTGTGCCAGCCACCGCCTTGACCACCACGGGCGCCATCCCAGCCCACCCAGCCCCAGCTTCGTACGTCTCGGCAGCCACACCACCGAAGCCCCAGAGCGTGACCCCAATCCCGGCGGCGAAGACCAGGAACGAGGAGAGGGCTGCGAGGCGGGCGCCAGAGAGGAGCCGGCAGCTCCGGCGGAGCGGCGTGAGGCCTGTGGCCGATTCGACCACGGCAGCGGCGCCAGCGAGGGACCAGAACGGGGATAAAAGGATGAAGCCGAGGACGGGCAGCGCGGCGCCGAGCGCAGCGGGGAGCGGGAGGAGCGGAAGGAGTGCGAGAGGAGAGACCGGGATGGCGGTGAGGACGAGGCGTAGGACGGAGGCTGGCACAGAGCGGAGCGAGGCGAGGAGCCGGACGGGGCGACCGAAAAACCCCTGCGTGCGCGCTGGCCGCCGCGGCGGCGAAGGCGGCGACGTAGAGGAGCGCGGCGGCGAGGGCGAGAAGCGGCAGCGGGATGGGTAGCGGGTTCCTCGGCGGATCCGGCAGGGCCCGGAGAGACACGGAGGGGGCGGGGGAGGAGGCGGAGGCGGGGAGGAATGGACAGGGGAGTGCGAGGGGAGGAGGACGGCGAGCGGGAGCAGAAGGGGAGAGGATAGGGCGAGGAAGTGGCGGGTGTGCGCGGCGACGAGGCGGCGCGTAGATGACGCCGCGCCCGCGAGGAGGTCCGGCCAGAGGAGGGTGGACGGCGGGGGAGAGAGGGCGGCGGCGTGTCCATGGAGCGGCGGCTGCAGTGGGCAGGACGCGACGGCGTTCCCAGGGGAGTGCCGTGTACGGAACTTGAAGAGTGGGGCTCGACGAGGAGGCGCTGGAATGGTTTGTCGTTCCCACTGCCCAAGGGGGTGAGGTGGGGAACTCGACTCGATTTTGTGGGGTTCTGCGGTTCTCATATTAAGGGGCGGACCGGGTCACTGGAGCCCGTCCACGGAAGGGGACAAGACCGGCAACGATGGCATCGAGGTCTGCTGCTTCGATAATGATAAAGCGCTCTCCAAGATCCTTCATCCTCACAGGATGTGCTGGTACGATGCGCTCCTTCATGTGTCTTTGTGCTCTGCGTTTCAGCTATTTAGATTTTTAGTATTTGTCATTGTTTATAGGGGAGATCGGAGATGTATGAAAAATTGAAATGTTCTGTGGTTCAGCTTGACTCAGCAGGCTGATTCCATATAATATAGTTGCAGGAGGATGGGTTGAATCATGCATATTATTTATTGTTTTGTGGCCTGGGAATGACCAGATCATTTGTTGGTTCCCAATTTTTAGTTTGAAAGATACGTGTTCATCGAGGAAATGTCTGCTGCTACTGCAACTTAAGTCAGTGAAATGACAAATTGAAAGATACATGTTCATTGATGCTTGCCATTGCTTTCAAATGAAATTTAGTAACTGAAAAGGATGCTTGTTAATTCAAGAGGGAGTCCCTCTACTAATTATTATACCTAAGCATGAAAAACTCAGAGAACTTCTTGACTGCTGAAAGCCTGAAAAATACTAATCTGAACATATTGTAGGTTAAATAATTATGATTATTATCAACCCAATGAATTCAGTGTGAAATCAAATATTACTATCAATCAACGAGGATTAATTCCTTCCCACTCTGCGTTGAAGCAAAGCCTGAAGAACGCGCTGCAGGTGATATGATTGGTGACAGTGGTGCCTTTTCAACAAATGAAACTGAGATAAGGTATACGAGAGCAAAACCTGTAATTAATGTGTCCATTCATTATGTTTCTTTCTGCCATAGATGTTGCATATGTGCGAATCCCTTGGACAAACATGTCGTAGTGTTTAATTAATGCACCTGCTATTTAGGCTGTAGTTTAGTAAAAAGCCAACTGAGTTCACCCTGTTAATCAAGTATTATTTTCTGCCTTGGCAATCGTATCCCAATAGTTCACCTTGTTATGCCTTTAGAATGTCTACAACTACTGATATGATTTTTTTTATATAGGTGAAAATTTGTGGTCAGTGATTTCAGTTAAACTGAGGATTTTCAACCCCTTTTTTTTTAATGGATTTTGTTTCAAATCAGAAATAAATAGTTTACAAAGTTGTATCTCTGTCAGTCTGTCAGCTGTATTTCTGTTTGTTGTTGTTCAGCACAGGGTTTCTATTAACAGTCATATTGTATCTTTTTCCTTCAAGAATTACAAGCTGAGTATTTCCATGATACGACCACAATGTCAGTATGATGGCTGATGCTATCTCCTGGGGGGCTGAGGCATTGTGTGAGATCTCATTGCATTTGGTAAGTAACTTATCTTCTGTTCTCAAATTGGTGTCTTTTCTCTACAACTAGCGATATATATATTCATATTTTAATAAATCAATATTCACAAAATTGTGCTTATGTATAAGGTCCTTTGATACTACCAATTGTTTTTCCCCAGTAGCAAATAAATGTATTGAGCAGTCTGATAATTAGCTAATAACCTTTTCATGTTTAATACATTAGTGAAGATTTCTAAGCCTCCGAGCATAGTGTATTATTAGTGTTTCCCATCCATCGAGGGGCACCTCCTTAGATTCACTAACTACTAGCTTTATCTGATTATTTGAATATTGTTTTCTTGACATTCCGTGTTCCTCGTGATCTCTTGTCGGCAAAGGGTCAAATGATGACAATAACCGGAATAGATCGAGCTGCAACTAATTTTTGGAGTTAAAGACAAGGGCATTTGTATGAACGAAAGAGTACCATCTTATATCCAAAATTATCTATATTATTATTCAAGTTGCATCTCCTCACCAAGAATATAGCAAAAGCTCAAGTGACTTTGATGGTATGAACTCTTGGAGACTGTCAGCTGCTGGAATATATGGACCCCACAGTTTCATTGGAAACCACCAATGTACTATCTCTGTGCACCAGAGTCCACATGGACATAAGTCTTCCGTATCTTAGCAGCATTGGCATAGAAGAGCAGTCCATCTGCATTCTTTGTAATTGTTCATCAGAAACATTTGATCTGTTTATTACTGCAATCTTTGTTTTAGTATAAAGCTCTTTTTACTCTGGAGAAATAGCATGTGCTTTAGTACATCTACATCTGGTATTAGGAACATAAAAGGAATTGGAAAACAATCTAATAATAAAATGGAAAGCACCTTTTAGATATATTGGTTTTAATTCACGAGATCAAATAGGCAATGAAGTGTACTGTGGACAGACATCATTGCACACCATTGTCATGCTACCATTGTCTAGATGACAACCGAAGAAGGGGTTGAAGGATGCTAGGTAGGTATTGGTAATTCATCTGATGTTGCACACAATGGCCAAAATATGTGCCATGATTTTTTTATCCAGCTATTGAAACTACGGATAATTATAGAAGAAATTCAGTTCCAAAACTGAAAGTATCATGGTATTATTTTTACCACGTTGCAGCATACGGGCATTTACCTAGTCATTGATTAAAAAAATATGTCATTCCACACCTACTTTATCAGATCAGATAAAGTCATCTTTTATTTCGAATTTTTTCTCTAGACAAATATAGAACAAAAAGAGTGGCTATCTAGAGTCTCGCTAGATATAAAAAAAACTACTAAAGAATATAAATGATACTCTCTTCATTCAAATTATAAGTTGCTTTAACTTCTTTTTTGGTTCATCCATGTCTGAAATACATAACTAAGCGGATGACCCGAGAAAGTCAAGCGACTTATAATTTAGAATAGTGGGAGTATAGAAAGTGTTTTTTGGATGACTCCACCATCCATGCTCCAATACCACGGCGGTCATGTGTTTGTGACCTCAGCCCCTAAATCTGTATCTAGATGACAGGTTGGCCCGACGGTGGGTGGGGCGAGGGTAGCAAAGGCGGCGCAACACTGCCAGCCATGGGGTGAAGATGGCGGTGGGAAGCATGGATGGTGGAGTCCTAGTCGGTGGTTGGTTGATGGAGTCGACGGATTAGCGGATGTGGTCGATGCACAGGGTGAAAGGGCGAGGTGGCGGCATGTTCTTAAACTGACCCGACGATGGATTTAGAGCAAGTATTATGGGGTGTGGGGGTTAAATCTTTGTGATGGAGGGAGGGGAGAGAGAGGAAAGTAGGCTGTAAACTACGGTAGAACTGACGTATGGCTTAAGCCGAAGACATGTGAGATAAACAAGTGGGCCTGCATTAATTAGAAAGAGTTAAAGCTACTTTGTATGGATGGCGAGAAGAAGAGGCGTAAAAGAACCTTCTGCGGCTTCTTTGAAGCGTATTATCTACTTGCTCTTGGGCGGTTAAAGGAGTCGCGCGTTCATGTAGGAGCACGACTCATCCTGTGATACTCTATCAATTGTGATTGGGAAGTGTGCAACCCAAATATATGATCAGTTATCGAGCGATTAATTAATCATGATTAGTTGTTCTTAAATTGTCACACGTGATTCCATGCAGTCCCTATTTGGATTCATCATTGCTATCAAATTGTATCAATAGTTAGCTAGCTAGTAGGAACTTAAATTAGTTGTTCTTAGCTACTCCTTTCGTCGAAAAAAATATAAAATTCTCGTTTATCGAGGCGTCGAACAGTTCGGACTATGACGAAATTCTTGATACAAAATAAGTACATTATATTAGTAATAGGATATATTTTCATAACAAATATATTTCACCAAATTTGATCGCACGGATCTCATAAGTGCATATTTTGTGTACAGAGAGTATTCTCTAATTTTATTATGAAAATAGATTCAACACCATCTTTCTAATGATACTAATTATATTCTACAAATATTAATTTTTTGTATATTTTTTGTCAAGTTAAAAGTGTTGAATCAGAGGGAGAACAACTTATTTTGTGACCGGGGAGCAGTTTGGTTCAACTAGTGAAATCGTTAGTACGAGTCAGATATTCAGGTAACAATCACATAAATTATTACTTAGACCAATTTACATCAAGAAATAAACACCTAGCTATTAGCTCTATAGATCGATATTATTACCTCAAATTTGTGGCCAGATTAGTGGAAGTTGGTTTTATAAGTGTGTTATTTATCATCTCATTTAGTCATTTGTTTATTCGACAAACTATATGATGTAAAAATAAAATTATTTGTTGCATATAATTATATTCCACCGGTTTGAAGTATTCAAGTGT